>JAACJT020000381.1:0-20022 GCA_009936485.2 Gymnarchus niloticus | reverse complement strand
TACAAGATGGTAGTGAGACCAGCTATGTTATATGGGCTGGAGACGGTGGCACTGACGAAAAGACAGGAAGCAGAGCTAGAGGTGGCAGAGTTAAAGATGTTAAGATTTGCATTGGGTGTGACGAGGATGGACAGGATTAGGAATGAGTATATTAGAAGGTCAGCTCAGGTTGGACAGTTTGGAGACAAAGTCAGAGAGGCGAGATTGCATTGGTTTGGTCATGTGCAGAGAAGAGATGCTAGGTATATTGGGAGATGGATGCTGAGGATGGAGCTGCCAGGCAAGAGGAAAAGAGGAAGACCAAAGAGGAGGTTTATGGATGTAGTGAGAGGGGACATGCGGTTGGTGGGTGTGACAGAGCGGGATGCGGAGGACAGGAAGAGATGGCGAAGGTTGATCCTCTGTGGTGACCCCTGATGGGAGCAGCCGAAAGTGAATGATGATTAAAATTATACAGTGTTTAAAAATTGTTTTTATTTTACTTTTGCAATCACTTTGTTGATCCTGAGCCAATTTTTATCTTTTATGGCAGAAAAACACCTCAAGAAAATTGCAAAAAAACATTTCATTTTTCAGCAAACTTGTTTTGTGTGCTCCTAATGTATCTTGTAAGTCAAGTAAGAAATCTCACTAATGTTTATAATGATAAACATCAAAATTAGATAGCAAAGTCAGGTCAAGTCCAGTCAAAAATGCTGACAAAACAAGTCATACAGTTAAAGCAAAGTGTCATCTGTTAGCTTTCACAGAGGCCCGCAGCCGTTCAACCAAAAATGATCAAAATCGGCTCTGGAACAACAAAGTAATTGCAAAAAAAGGGTTTTGTGTTTTTGAAACAGTGTATATGTTGTACAATAAGATTTGTTCATTTTAAACATCTATCAATGATTTCTGAGCCACACGATTATGCATCATGTTCATATTAAATCACAGGATTTGACGGTGGATCCTGACAAAGAGCGTATACAACCGTATTTTTAAACTACAGCTAGTAGTGGCAAGGTCAGTGTTTTGTCATGTTCTAACATCAGTGTTGTACTGTATTTCCTTTTGGGTAAATCTGTTTCTGTCTTTTATGTGAGTGACATCCCATGCATGTGAGCTGGAATGAGTTTCAATAAAAGTTTCAGTTGTACTCACAATCCTGTCTCCATGTATTATCTGTCTATATTCCATCACTGTGGGTCCAAGGTAAAAACACAGCAAGCATAGCAGTGAACAGCTGTTTGTTGTAGTTAAATTTCCTTCCATTGTTGATTGAATCTGTAAGGGATGCTTCAGCTGTAATGGCTCCCATCTCCGAATGCAACTTCCCATTTATTCTTGATTGTTGTCTCCATATCTCTACTTGTTAATGTTACCCATGTCCAGTGCATCTGGGGCTCCTACTTTGAGAAACTGAGCTATTTTAGAAACCTATTTTACAGCTAAATCAAATGTACATGTAATTGTAACTCCCTGTCATCCTAAGAGATTTTGGTTCCAGACAGAAATAATAGAGGATAAATAATAAAAATAAGAGGAATGATTTTTAAACAATGCAACACATTTCTTGCACAAAATAGACATACTTGTTTAAGAATTATTGTCTTAGTAGGTAAAGTTGCAGCAGTGTTTAACCCATCCAAGCTACAAATCAAATATTATAACAAAATGTAAAGTCAGAAACAAAAAAATTGGGCATTAGCAATATGAGAAAACAAAGGTACTTCATGTAATGTGTATCTCTGTTCAAGGATGACCTGGATAGGAAAAAAAAACTATAAACACGTTTTTAAAAACCAATTCCATTCCTTTTGTAGAGAAACATTTCCTCATCTATCTAATGTTTGACATGTCCTGTTTGCTCACTGGCTGCCTACTTTTAGAGAGCACGTGTAAGTGAAAGAGCTATTGCAGAAGTGGCTTCTGTTCCGTCTTTCTGTTTCACGTGGACTAGCTATGTAAATGAATACCTCTGTGGTGAGAGATCGGTACTGAAAGCCTGTTTTTTTTTTTCTGCCTTTGAATATTACAACGAGTTCTTGGAACTCTGATCCAAATGGGAAAGTGCTATTTTTAAAATATTGATACAATATGCAGCCAAACTAATGATAATGCTCGAGATTGCTGTAGGTGTAATGTTTTTGCTTAGCAGATTGTTAAACTAACATTCAAAATATCGTTTCAGATTTCTTATTTGTACTCCACACTATTCCACACTTTTTAAAGTGGCAATTTGATTTCAAAAGTGATTTCAATAACCACACTTGTCTAATATGCCCTATCTTGTAGTTTAGTTACATTTCATGGCTTACGTGTTTTAAATCCATAAAGATGAACATTCATAACGTTAAAGGACCTTACTTTGAATTTGATGCAGAACAATCAGCATTTCAAACACAGCAGTAATTACATCCCTGTTTAGCAGGTGAAACTGGGGGTGTGTTCCTTTAAATTCCTCTGCGTTTCACTGGACCTAATGAGCATGTGAGTGTCACACCTGCTAACGGCAGCACAATAGTCTAAGTATCGGTCTAGCCCAGGTTATGGGGGGGCTGTCCCATCACAACTATACTGCAAAACACAGTTCTGTCTCCAAAATACCAGGAACAGGATCGATTAATTTGCAAACAGGAGTAAAAGCAACTGCAGGAAAGGATTGTCGAGAGGCTGTTGTAATTCATTTAAATCAGCATCCTGTTGTGTGAGTTTGGAGCCAGATGCTGCATTACTATGTTCCTGGAAAGACTGAGAGTCCCACCCATTCTCAGTATGGTTTGTACTCACCTCCCCCATTCTTGTAGCACAGGTATGGAAATCTCCACACATTACTCAAACCAATGATGTTTCCTGCTACAGCTAGCATATATTCCATTTTGCTGCCCCACTGACCCCGCTCCTGGGATCCGGCTGTAGGGGCATTTGTGCTCTGATTTGGGCCAGCCAGCGCCAGCTGCACGTCTGACTGGTGGCTCTTCTCCATGATCTTCGAGGAACAGAACACGCAACACCACCTGCTACTGTTGACAGTTCCTGCCTGCTGATATTATCTTGACTTTCTCGACCAATCACAGTCCAGACCTTATGGAAAGCAGGATAGCTGTACAGCAGACTGCACTGCCACAGTGCCTTAAGGTATGAAGTATGCAACATGTATAACTAGTTCTTTTGTTACCCAAATGTGTGTACAATAACCTTCAGCACTCAAATGCTACCGGTTTTTCAGGTCACCTCCTGAAAAAAAGTCTGCTAGAGCAATCACAGCATGAGCACATTTCAGGGAAACACATCTGGTGTTAAAACAGTGCTATTAAAATTAAGTGTTCTATTAATAATCATAGTATATCCCCATGAATCCCTTTAGATGTCATTAATATCGGTGTTGCCAGTCTAGGACTAAAGTCTAGATCCAGCATAATTCATATTTTTTATCGGTGACTGGGTAGCATGGTGAGCGGTTTGGCTTAATTCCTCCAGGGAAGTGTTTGATTCCCCTTCCTGGCTCGAAATGTGTGGAGTCCGCAGTCCAGAAACATGTGGTTAGGTGAAATACTGTCTCAGAGCATGATTGTGCAAATATAAATGTACCGTGGTAAAGTATTGTGGCCGGCTGCCCTGCCCAGTGCTGCTGATGGACCCGCAGCTCGGGATTAGCCCCACGCAGCCAGACAGGCCCCACATCACAACTGCTGCACAAGGGATTCGCTGGGAAGAATGTAAATGCTGTCTGAGGGGCCCACCTTGCTGGCTGGCGCTGGCTATGTATTAGGACCAAAGCAGTACAGAGGAGAGAGAAACTGTGGAAAGAGTGAAGCTCTGCTGGTCTTACGGTTTAATAGTAACCTTAACCCTGTTGTTTTTCTGCTACCAGACTCCTCTAGGGATGAACCCTCAGTGTAGGGCCACTAGCTCCAGCCCTGTTGCACCGGATGTGAGTGGAACAAGGCGGAAGAGTCACAGGAACTGATGTGTCTTGTCCGTGCAAAGTTTGTTTGTAGTTTTATTAGGGAGAGCAACTCCTGTGCTGTCCGCCCCAGTTGTGTTTTTGTTTGAAGACGACGTATTAAAGGCTTGCTGCCCCAAGAGGTGGTTTTTTTGTTACAACACACCTTGTCCTTTGGTTGTGTCCTTCCCCACCCCACAACAGTATTCAGACCCTTCACTTATTTCACATTTTATCTTCCATCTTTATCTTTTATCTTTATCTTATTATTCCAAATAAGTTTAAATTCATTTTTTCCACATCTGTCTACACTCAATGACACATATTCATGAAGTGAAAACAGAATTTTAGAAGTTTTTGTAAATTTGTTACAAATAAAAAAACTGAAATATGTTGATAAAATATTCAGGCCCTTTAGTTAGTACTTGATTCAAAATCCTTCTGCATTCAGACTTGTTGAGTATGATGTGACAAGCTTTTGCACACCTGGATTTGGGGGTTTTCTACTATTCTATTCTGCAGATCCTTACACACTCTATCAGGTTGAATGATGACTATTGGAGTGCAACCATTTTAGGTTTCTCGAGATCTATCCTACTTGAAATTTCTCCCATCTCAACACGGGATCCCTGGAGCTCAGCCAGAGTGACCATTGGGTTCTTGGTCACCCCACATGCCTCATTTAATGGCGAGGGGAATTGCCATTAAACGAGGCATATTCCAAGGGGATTCCCTGTCTCTACTTCTTTTCTGTCTGTCGCTCATACCATTGAGCAACATGCTTAACAGAAATAAGATAGGATTTGTAGTCAAGAAGGAAGAGCTCATTAGTCATCTGCTGTACATGGATGACCTCAAACTGTTCTGGAGAGATGAAGCACAGCTCAGAGGAGGTCTAGAGACAGTAAAGAGGTTCAGTGACGACATCAAAATGGAGTTTGGACTAGATAAATGCCCCCTAGCGATCTTTTGAGAAGGCAAACTTACCAAATCCGAAAATGTCCAGCTGGACCAAAACAGTGTCATCAGAGACCTGGACCAGGATGAGGTATACAGATATCTTGGCATTGACAAGAGTGATGGCATCCAGTGCACCAGGATGAAACAAACCATCACAAAAGAATACTATCATCGAATATGCCTAGTCCTCAAATCAGAGCTGAACTCCCGAAACAAGATCACTGTGATCAATACTCTCGCAGTATCAGTACTAATGTATAGCTTTGGCATCATCAACTGGAAGACACAGGAGGTCAAGAAGCTCGATCGAACAACAAGAAAGCTTCTCACCATGCACGATATCCACCACCCAAAGGCAGATGTAGAGTGACTGTACATCCAGGGACAAAACGGTGGCAGTGGACTAATAGAACTCGAGTCCACAGATAACATTACCATTGCTCAAAGGAGAGATGGAAAGTTTATTGCTTGCAGTAGAAGACCAGGCACTGAATACATGACTCCATCAAAAAGCCATCCTTAAGATGGATGTAAATGCAGAGTATGCCAACAGTTTGATGAGCATGTAAGCCATATTGTGACTGACTGCCCAGTGTTAGTGCCTACTGAATACCCTCACAGGCACAACAAAATGGCAAGATATCTGCATTGGTCAATCTGCAAGGAACTCGGCCATGAAGTGCCTGAGTACTGGTTTGACCACGACCCACAAGGAGTCACAAACATCAGTGCCTCAATCACAATTATGTGGGTCATGGCCATTAACACCGATATAGTCATGTTGGCGAACCGGCCTGACATAGTGGTCTATGACAAGACGGCGAAAAAATGCCTCCTAATTGATGTTGCGATCCCAGACTACATTAATCTTCTAACAAAAGAAACCGAGAAGGTTAGTAAATGCAGCGATCTGGTGACAGAAATGTGGGCCACAAAAACGAAAATAGTGCCAGTTGTCACTGGAGTGCTCGGAACCCTTAGGAAGGGATTTAATGACAACTTGGAGCTGCTCCCTGGGAAGCCTTGAGCTAAACAGCTAAAAAAGATCGTGCTCTTAGGAACTGCACACATCCTGAGAAAATTTTTTTATGAAAAGTGATACTTAGGTCTCTGGTTGAGACCTGGTTACTTTGTAAAGACCGGCTTAAGGACCATGAAGTGAAAATAAAATAACAATAATAATAAGTTTTATTTATATAGCACCTTTCATACATAGATGCAGCCCAAAGTGCTTTACAGGAATACAAAAAATAAATGAATAGTAATAAAAGAAAAAGAAAATAGAAGTAAAATAACTCAAAATATAGGCATTATAGATAAAAATATAATGTAACTCAATGATAATAAAAATAAAATAGAAGTAAAATAACTCAAAATATAGGCATTATAGATAAAAATATAATGTAACTCAATGATAATAAAAATAAAATAGAAGTAAAATAACTCAAAATATAGGCATTATAGATAAAAATATAGTGTAACTCAATGATAATAAAAATAGAAGTAAAATAACAAAACAAAATATAGAGATAGAAATAAAGATAATAATAAAAGAGCAATAGAGATAAAAAATAGAAGAAAACAAATGCAAACATACAAAAAATAGGATCCTGTGCAATGATATATTAAAAAGTTGCAGTAGATATAAAAGAATAAAAGTAGCAAAAGTAGACATAAAGGAACCTAGGAACCAGTAAAAGGAATGTATCAAAAAGCCAAAGTAAAAAAAAATGTGCTGTTAATAACCCTTTAAAAGTAGCAATCGACTCGGCTTCTCTTGGTAACGTGTTCCATAATTTTGGGGCAAAATAGCTAAAAGCTGCCTCACCACTATATTTATGTCTAACTCTTGCTATGCAGAAGAGTCTGTCACTGTAAGATCATAACATTCTATGAGGTGTATAAAAAGTAAATAGTTCAGATATGTATGAAGATGCTAATCCATTAAGTGCTTTAAAGGTAAGTAAAAGAACTTTAAAATCTATTGTATAAGAAACTGGATGCCAGTGGAGATGGTAAAGAATTGGAGTAATATGACCTGATTTCTGTTTGTTAACAATCTGGCAGCAGCATTCTGAATAACCTGTAATTTATTAATCCTAGACGTTCGGAGGCCAGTAAGAAGAGAGTGGCAGTAATCAAGGTGACTGGTGATGAAGGCATGAATCAAAGTTTCAGCATCTTTAAATGATAAAAACGATCTGATCTTAGCTATATTCCTAAAGTGATAGAAGGCAGTCTTAGAGCAATGCTGAATGTGGCTTTTAAAACTCAGTTCGCAGTCTAAAATCACACCAAGGTTTTCAAACTCAGATTTTGTGTGTCATTACCCATGATTTAAATGTCTCCCTTAGTGTCTCGGGGCCCAAAACAATTACCTCTGTTTTTTCCTCATTAAGTTTTAAGAAATTATTGGACATCCATTCATGAACTCCAGTTGAACATTGTTGTAACTTGACAATAGCATCTGTAGTACTTAGATGAACTGATATATAGAGTTGGATGTCATCAGCATAGAAATGAAAATCAATAGCAAAATTCATAATAATATTACCCAAGGGGTAGCATATAGAGAGTGAAGAGCAGTGGGCCGAGAATGCTACCCTGCGGGATCCCATGATAGGTCCTGACAGGCGATGATGCGTGATTACCAAATTTAACCTGATAGCTTCTATCTGTTAGATATGTTTTAAACCAATTTAAGACCAGACCAGAGAAGCCCAGTGTTTCTAAATTCTGTAGTAAAATATAATGATCAACAGTGTCAAAAGCAGCACTTAGATCCAATAGGACCAGAATCAATGCCTTGTTTGCATCAGTGTTTAACCTAAGATCATTAACTATCTTTAATAATGCTGTCTCTGTACTATGGAGGGGTCTAAAACCTGATTGGAGCTTTTCAGAAATGTTATGTTGTAAGAATTCCACAATCTGAAAATCAACGACTTTCTCTAAAATTTTGCTCATAAAAGGAACATTAGAAATTGGCCCTAAAATTGTTAAGAACGGTCTGATCCAAGGAAGGTTTTCTAAGAAGTGGACAAACTTCCGCACATTTAAAAGGACTGGGAAAAATACCAGTGGTAAGTGAAGTGTTAACAATATCGGGAACCCAATCAGTACACAACGAAAATATTTGCTGGAACAACACGTAGGGATTGGGTCGAAGGAACATGTTGACAATTTTAATTGCGTGACAACATTATTTAAGCGATCTATGCCTATCCTTCAAAGCTGTTAATTGTTATGTCAGACCTGGTCTCAGAGATGTTCGAGACTGATGATAATGTGATGGAGGTACAAATATCAATAATTTTAGCTTTAAAAAATGTAGCAAATTCCTCACATTTAGCAGCAGAGCTCTCATTCACTGTCCTAGTTGTTGGGTTAACAAGCCTGTGAAAGGTAGAGAAGAGAACTTTAGGGTTATTACTGTTTTGATTGATTATTTTAGAGAAGTATGCCTGGTGTGCCTTGGACATAGCTTTTTGATAGGAAGAAATGCTCCCTTTATATAATTCATAATCAATCCAATCTTGTTTTCCTTTACCTGTGCTCAGCTTTCCTACAGCTTCTTTTTAACTGAAGTACGTATATCTGCAAGTCTTCCATGGGACAAATCGATTCTGGACCAATGTTTTAAGTTGTTTGGGAGCCAATTTATCAAGTGTAGAGTTAAAGTTTAAAGCCAGATCATGTATAGATGAACCAGCTAGTTTCCTTCCTGAAGAGACAACGAGTTCTGAAAATTAGGATGTCACAGCTGGATTAATTTTACGCCATTTTACCTCCTCTTTGTTTGAAGTTCTGTTCTCAATAGTTCAACTTATCTCAAAAAACACCAGAAAACGGTCTGACACTGCACAATCCTGAACTGACTGAAAGAAAACATTAATGCCATAGGATAAAACAAGATCTGAGATATGCCCATGGTTGTGGGTTGGTACAGTTACATGTTGCACAAGGTTAAAACAACATAAAAAATTTTTAAAATTGTTTGCTGCAGAGTCTAAGTTATCATCCATATGAAAATTAAACTCACCAGTAATAACTAAATAATCAAATCTCATATAAACCACTGATAAAAAATCAAAGAATTCAGTAATAAAATCTGTGCCCAATTTAGGTGGACAATAGACAGTAATCACACTAAATACAGGTTTATCTCTAACAAAAACACACAGATATTCAAATGAGGTAAAAATACCAAGATCAACACCATTGCACTGCATTTCCTCTAAAAAGAGACTTGCCCCCCCTCCACCTTTCTGATTTTGCCTGTTCACATACAGAAAATCATAACTGGGGGGTGCAGCCTCAATGAGTGCAGCTGGATCAGACAAAGAAAGCCTCTCAGTCAAACATATCACGTCAATCTTGTTATCAGAGATGAGTTCATTAAGAAAGAATGTTTTGTTGTTGAGTGATCTGATGTTAAAAAGAGCCATTCTAACACTTTTTAGCTGAATATCAGTTTTCACATTTAATGGAATGACATGCAGGTATTGCCTACCTCTGATCCTAAAGTTCTTCCGAGAAGTTCTAGCAGTGATAACTTGATTAATTTGGTTAACACTGATTTTGGAAACAGCCCTGGAGTTGGCAGCATAATGTGAGGTAGCTGTAGCTTCCTGTGAGTGTACCTTGGGTAGTCATAAACACTTTAAAAAGTCATCTGCTAGCATAGCGATTCCATTCCAATTTGGGTGAAGACCATCTTTCCTGAATAGGTGAGGTCTTGCCCAGAACATGTCCCAGTTGTTGATTAAGTTGATATTTTCCAGTGTACACAATTGCTTTAGCCAGTTGTTTAAAGCACTGAGGTGACTGAATGCCTCAGTGCCATGGCTGATAACCAGGAGTGGTCCAGAAATCACTATCCGGTCCACTGGAAGCTCCAGCTTGTTGACTAGAGCAATAAAATCCCCTTTCAGCATTTCCGATTCCCTTAATCTTACGTGGTTCGTTCCTGCATGGATAATGACTGTTTGTGATGACTGTTTAGTTAAAATAGAAGTTGCTTGGAGGGTGATGTCTGAAATGCAAGCACTGGGAAAACGCTGCACATTAAGAGGACTATTCCACAACAACGTCTGCTTTAATAACCTGACAAATATCAAGTTAGACTCATTGCTATAAAGTACAAAAGATATAAAGTATAAAGATGGTCAGGCTGAAATTGGGGCTCTGAGATCTTTGACCCCCAAGGCACTGCTTATAAACAATATCATATCCGACTCAAGCCTTAGTATGCTCTGCTTAACGGAAACTTGGCTTAAACAAGATGATTACGTGGCACTAAACGAGTCTGCCCCTCCTAGGTACACCTACAAACACAACCCTCATCCTAATCGGCAAGGTGGTGGTGTTGCTGCCATATTTAAGTCTAGTCTCGCTGTTTCTGAGAAGTTGTGTTACAAATTTTGCAGCTTTAAAATCCTGGTCGTTACTTTTATCAGTTCATGTGCTTGTAACTCTTCACTGTCGCTTACTCTTGTTGTTGTTTATAGACCACCTGGGTCACATAGCAGTTTTATTCAGAAGTTTTCTAACTTCCTGTCTGATCTAGTTGTTACTAGGCCTACTGACAAAGCTGTAATTGTTGAGAATTTTAATATCCACATGGAAAACGACTCTGATCCTTGCAGTTTGGCATTTGCCTCTCTACTTGAATCCGTTGGTGTTGTGCAGAATGTACAGAGTAGGGCCTACTTACTCAGGTAACAACAGTCTAAACTTGATTCTCTGCCGCAGTATCCCTGTGGAGCATGTGTGTATCCTCCCTCTAAATCCTGCAGTCTCAGATTACTGTCTCCTGACATTTGAAGTACAACTGAGATCTGCTACAGCTGCTATTGTTAACAGGCTTCCCCCGGCGTTCTCCCAGATTGGTAAGCCCACGGATGAATCTGAGCTTGAACAGGTATCGATAAATACTGATCACTCTCTTCGTAGCAGTTTTGACTTGGTTGCTCCTCTTAGGAAGAAAATGCTTAAAGATAAGGAATATGCACCTTGGTATACTGACTATACCCATGGACTTAAAAATGCTTCAGGGAAGTTGGAGCATAAATGGCATGCATCTAACTTGGAGGTTTTCAAAATTGCATGGAGAGATAGTGTTTTAAAGTACAAACAAGCCCCGATTACAGCTTGATCCACGTATCTCTCCCGGCTGATAGAAAATAAAAGTAATACTAGGTTCCTGTTTGATTCCGTGTCTAAATTAACTAGGAAATATTCTGAGGTATACCCACAGATTCCAACCTCTCTCAGAAGCAATGATTTTTTGGCATTCTTTATTATAAAATAACTAACATCAGAGAAATAATTCAAAGTAGTACCTCTGTCACAGATTGCTGCCAGATTCCGCTCGGTCCTGCTGTAGTGGATAGAAGTAATGCAGTGATGTCTTTTACTTCTATAGGAGAATCTGAACATCTGATACCTAATATTCTCCTCTAAAACAACTAGCTCCATGTTGGACTCTATTCCTACAAAGCTTGTAAGAGATTGCTCCATCTATTAGTAGTAACTTACTAAACTTTATTAACTCATTACTAAATCTTGGATATGTACCAAAATCACTAAACGTGGCCATTGTCAAACCTGCTCTTAAGAAACCTATGCTTGACCCTAGTGACTTAGCAAATTAAGGCCTATGTCAAACCTTCCCTTCTTCTCTAAAATCTTAGAGAAAATAGTAGCAAAACAATTGTACTCGTTCCTACAGAAAAATGGCATAAATGAGGTATTTCAATCTGGGTTTAGACAACATCACAGTACTAAAACTGCATTAGTGAAAGCAACTAGTGACCTACTCATGGCCTCTGCTCGTGGTTGCCCTTCTTTGCTGGTGCTCTTAGATCTTAGTGTAGCATTTGATACTATTGACCATAACATTCTCTCAGACCGACTAGAATCTCTAGTTGGTATTACAGGGCAGGCTTTGTCCTGAGTATGGTCCTGTCTCACTGACCGCTCCTAGTTTGTTCATGTCAACAACGAATCTTCCCATTGTATTAAAGTTAGATATGGTGTTCCACAAGGATCTATGTTGGGCCCATTGCTGTTCACCCTGTATATGCTGCCACTTAGTGACATAATTAGAAAAAACAGCATTGATTTCCACTGCTACGCTAACACACAACTACACATATCAGTTAAACCTAGTGAATTGCTGACATTTCACCAGCTGTCTCTGCCCAGCCATTCCTGCTCCTCCACCTCACCGCCTCAGAGGATCGATGAATCATACGTCCAGAAAAATTCCATAATTTGAATTTAACAACCAGAAGAGGATCCTGTTTTGTGATCACCATGTCTCCATTTTACGACTGGTCCTTTTACAAATCACTATTGCTTTTGTAAATACGAATCAAGCTGTAAATGTGTGAGAATAGAAAGAATCAAAAGTAATTGAGAGTTGTTTATGGAATTCAGGGAAGTGAGAGGTCTGGGCATCTCTGCTTAGATTGCTCTCTCCATGACCCGGACCCAGATAAAGTGGTGGATGGATGGATGGATGGATGGATGGATGGATGGATGGATGGATGGAAATAATTTTTTGAGTAATGGGAACTCATAAAACAGACCACCATTTCTGTACAGGCCCTTACAATTCAAAAGCAAAGACAATTCATTTGCATTGGCAACTTTCTGTTTTCTTAACTGTGGTTATACGCAACTTGAAGGAGGTCAGGCCTGCCAAAACAGACTGACAGGGGGCACTGTGATCCTACTTTAGTCAAGAGCTACTAAGTTTGGTAGTGTTCACAAGGCAGGGGAGTGCCAAACCAATACTCCAAAAAGAGCTCTGACCTGTATACGTTTATAAAAAATTTGAAGAATGAAAATTTGCTCAGAATGGCAGTTTCTTCTGAAAACTGGTATATAATTTAAATGGATTAATGACATACAGTAGTAAATCAGCTATTCTCATTGGCTGTATTTAAGGATTAGTTTGAGAACCTGTAAACAAAATTAAAATGTATTCCTCTTCAATAACCACTTATCCAGTACTGGATCACAGTGACCCTGGAGCCTATCCCAGAATGCACTAGGTTCAAGGCAGAGGACACTTTCTAAGGGATGCCATTGCATTACAGTAGAAACCTTGGTGTGTGAAGATCTTAATAGAATTTAAATGGTGTCTAGGCACCATAAAGACACCCATTAGAATACCCAAGCATGTTTGACCTCCATTACCTGCAGAAAAATGAGTAACTGCAGTAGATGAGATACTAGTGATATTGACTTTAAGTCTTATCTGCTAACTGGGAAAATATTGTGGCAACGGCTCCCCGAAGAGGCGGCGACATTTTGATTTTCAGCAAAGTGTTTCTAACAAAAGCACCCACAGCACAGCACAGCACAGCACAGCACAGCACAGCACAGCACAGCACAGCACAGCACAGCAGCCTCACACATAAACACCAACTCCAATACAATGACACAAACCTGGGAGACAGCCTTACTAGCCCCCAAACACACATACATGGTGAGACAAACATAAAACAATACCCACAATCCCACAGTCCAAAATGGCCCCGGCCCGTGCCGCTACAATGTGTTTGTATTTACAGTGCAGTTAGTTCCTGGAAAGCACACTATATGGTACAGCATCAAATGTCAGATGTAGACATTTCAAAGACTATTGTTACTAATGAAATTATAAACCAAATATGGGCACATTTACTGGGTTCAGAAGATACAGTACTGAATGATATCGTATAATGATTATATTCTATAATACTCATTACATAATTATTTGAAATAAAGAACAAGTGAACTGAATGAGTTTGCAAACATTATTTTTACAACGAATGTATTTGTATCCCATTGAAAGTCTACACAAATATTAAACCTGTTTTATGGTATTATATTACAAAGAACAATTATTATCATCAATACATGTTAATTTATTATTCTGCTGTGACTTTTTTGTTTAGCTTGGACCATGGCTATAATTTAATTAAATAAATTTAATAATTTAATAATAATAATAATAATAATAATAATAATAATAATAATAATTTAATCTTTTATCAGCAATCTGTTCAGGTTTCACTATACCTCGGAGCTTCTGTTCATTTTCCCCTTGAATATCATGCAAAGTGTATGTTTCTTAATACAGGACTCCAATTCCCATGATCCTACCTGGACAGCCGGTTATTAAAATTATGGGTATGGGAGTACATTTTTTGTGTGTTTAATTATAATTCAAATTATTTTAATTGTGGACTTTTAGATTCAAAAATAGATTCTTATAAAATGCAAATGAAAAATCTAAAGTTTATACAAGTACAGATGTATTTTATCAGTTTTTAATTTTCTAATGTTTTATCACCTGTATATAAATTTAAATCATCATGGCTTTTCATTTGCAATATATTCAAAGAGGCAAGTTTGTAAAAAATTGGATGTAATTCATACATTTACCACAAGAGGGCAGTCAGACCTCTAGATTTGTAGACATCACTCTCCCTAGCATCTTGTGCGTTCCGTGACTGTTGATGTACAGAGTGGCTTACAAAGGGTGATAAAACGTAGGGAAACTGGTGCTTTTTCAGCTCACTCTATTACAAGTAATACCTTAAACCCACCCAAGAGTAAATGTGTGAACGGCTTAAGGAAAAGTGACGCATACACATCCGTCCGTCTTCCGGTCACATATCCTGGTCAGAGTTGCAGGGAGGGGGCCTGAAGCCTTTCCCAGGCAGCACAGGGCACAAGACTAGGCTACAGCTTGGACAGTCCATCATAGGGCAAATGTGCAAGCACACACACACACACACACACACACACACACACACACACACACACACACACACACCACCAGTTAGCAAGACTATGTACATTAACCTGTGGGAGGAAACCTGCATGATATGGAGAGAACATAGGGATTCAAATTCACATCCCTGGAGGTGGGATGCAATAGTGCCACCTACTGAGCCACCTGATACATGAACACTTGAAAAAAGAAAAGAAAAAGAAATCTGAACAAATAAGATCAAATCCTTAAAGAAACTGCTGATGATGCCACATAGATGAGATTATGTGAACCTTTGCACATACAGTATATGGACTATAGTATTGGGACAGCAGTTAATAAGGAGGGTTCACATACGTTTGGGCTTGGGTAATTAAGCCATACTCATTGCTGAGATAGGTGTATAATTAAACACACAGCCATGCAATCTCCAGCAATAAACACTGGTAGCAGAACGGGTCATACTTAAGATATTAGTCACTTTCAACGTGGCATCATCATAAGATGCCACCTTCCCAACAAGACAGTATTAAACTTCTGCCTTGGTTAATTGCAAGTGAGGTGATTGTGATGTGGAAACTTCTATAAACAACAGGAGTTCAGCTGTGATATCATACGCCACACAAACAGATAGGGACCCGATGACCCAACATCAATACCCAACCTTACTGATGCTGTTATGGCTGAATGGCAACAAATCCCATCAACGATATTCAAACATCTAGTGTAAAGCCTTTCTCAAAGAGTGGAAGGAAAGGAGAATCAACTTCTTATTTATACCCTTGGTTTTGGAATGAGATATTGCACAGGCAGATGTCCCAATACTTTTGTCCATATTGTATATGAATGTGGTTCAGAGCGATATATAAAGCTCATAGCCTACCGGATCTCTCGATGATTGTCCTGGGACATTAGTATACATTACAGCATAAAAAAATCCTGGTAAAGTGATTTTAAAACTGATCCTTAACCACACCAACTGCAACTATTTTATTTTTATTGTGCCATTAATCTCTTTAAACTGTATGACAGTTTCAAAATACATGTGCTAAACAAGGCTGATTTTCCAAGCTTGAAAAATTTTATGTACAGTTGTTCTTGTCACACCTTTTCAACCAAAATCAAAACTTTTTCCTACTGTGAAGATATGTAAATTTTTTTTCAACTCACCAGCAAAGTTCTTTTCCAGTTACAAAGAGTCAGATTCCCTCTCATCAGAAAGGTGTTTAATATGGAGCAGATGGAGACACAGTGAGTGTTGAAATAAGAGGTACAGCCTGATATTTGCTTTTAACGCATTTATCTTTGCTCTTAAAGTGTAATGCTTAGAGCTCAGTTTGGTTAAGAGTCTAGATACTGCTTGATCAGAATGCTAAAAAGTTTGGAAAATGACTGACTTTGCACCTTACTTCTGTCAGCCTCAGAGATACCTTTTCCCAGATCACACTACGTGATCCTCAGGATTGCCCACAGTCTGTTATGACTGACACCTTTTTCCTAAGGCCTGAAATCAACTCTGCACATACCCTCATGTGCTGACACAGACATCTACAGGGAACATGCTGTGACATCTTTAAAAGTTAACGAGTGGATTTTGTAATCAGTGCAGCTAGTTTCATTAACTGCAAAAAACGGGCTTTTTACAAGAAGCCTTTCACATAGTCAAAGTTATTAATTTACAGTATTGTTTGTTACTTATGTACCAGGGCATCAAAAGCTTTGGAAATCTTTCTTAAATTAGGCCTTCTGGCAAATTTGTTTCACAGCTGTAAAATCCTAGTAGTCTGGACACTTTGTTATTTGTTAATGATTCATAACTATTTATAATTGTTAACTATTTGTAACTATTTATATGATATACTGCCTGCTTAAATTGCCTGGAGTGTACACGTGTGCATGGATGGATTAGCTTCCCATTAAAGGTGTTTCCCTGCCTTGTGTCATGTGCTGCCTAGGAGGAATGGATGGATGGACAGACAGATGGATGGATGGATGAGTTTATTGAAATCATTTAATAAAATGATCTTGTTATTAATATTATTATGGATTTTGAAGATGACAAAAGCTTGGTTCCCACACCTCTCCTTGAGAGCACATCAGCCCTTCATCGTATTTGCTAAATTTCACCCCCAGCTGAATTAATTAGTTAACTTAATTAGCTTAATAACTTTATAACGTATTGATTAGTCAGGTAAGTTGTACTCATAATTAACTTCAACACATGTGTGGGTATATTCTGGGGTGACTTGAGTAAGATGTTTAGAAATATATAAATTGACAAACTTTGACAGACGTAAAGTTAGAGTTTTATAGCCGCATAATCAAAATCATAGTTTTCTTTGCCTGCCTAAGACTTTTCCACAGTACTGTATCTGTAGAGGTGTGGCCAGCTCCTTTGAAGGGTTTTCTAAGTGCAGGTGACTGGTATTAACAATCATACAGAGTTTCAGTAATGCTCTTCCCTATGGGTCTAGTCCAGCAGGTGAACATAGCTGCTGGAAGATTAGAAGTTTAGCTTAGTCAGGAAGGAGTGTTTTCTCTCACAGGATGCCTACAAACAACAATCATTTTAGTAGGAATTTCAAAGCTAGCCTAATGGGCTGCATCCCTCCCAGAATGCCCCTGATTTGTGCACAGCCTGTCCAGTGACAGGCTTCAGTTTCAGTGTGAGCCTGCCGTCATTGGATAATTTCAGATGATGAATGGATGGGTGTAGTTGATTTAAGTAATAATTTTATGTCAGCTATGTCAGGTAACACCAAGGACAAAATTGTGATGGTCGATCTCCATGTCCTTCCAAGGCAGAAGCAGTTTTCCTGGTGATACATGCACATGCTGTTTGCCCAGTGCCTAGCATGGCACTGAAGAAAAGGCTTACTCTGGATGTGCAGATGGGTTTTGAAAAAGAGGTGGATAGGAAAAGATAAGGAGAGAGGCATTTTGTCTTCAGCACAAGCAGAAGAATGCTGGAAAACCAAAGAGGTATTGGGTTCTGAGTGACAGCAGAGTTCAGGGTACAGTATAATTTTGTGGGTGCTCTTTCCGGGTGTGAAAGGAAACAGCTTAATCTTACGTAAGATTATCTAGTGAGTGCCTCATTATTACATCATTACTCCAGATTTACAGGCAAGAGAACAGCTGCTGTTTAACTTGTATGGCTTCAAATGTGTGCGACATTTAAAAAATACAATACAATACAATACAATACAAAGTCTTTATTGCCAATTCTGCCATACGTACAGGACATACAGAGGATTGAAATTTCATTCCTCAGACACCACAGTGAATGTACAACAACTACAGCAGAGACAGACACGCAAGACAGATGAACAAAACAGATGAGCAGACAGACACAAGTTTCAAGAATTTAACAAAATAAAAAATTAAATGCTATATGCAGAAATCTACAGTGCAGAGATAGTAGCAGTTGTACAATAAAGTACTTAGGATAAAGGGGCTAGTGCTCAATATGGGTTTGATGTAGCTTACAGTCCAGACTTATGGTGTGGGGGGGGGGAGGGGAGAGTTTTCAGCATCCTGACAGCTTGATGGATGAAGCTGTTCCTCAGTCTGGCGGAGCGGGCACAGAGACTCCAGTACCTTCTCGCAGATGGTAGAAGACTGAAGAGGCAATTTGAGGGGTGGGTTGGGTCTTCCACAATGCTGACTGCTTTGTGGGCTAGGTGGGTGTTGTAGATGTTCGGGGGGGGGGCAGTGAGGCACCAATGATCTTTCCCGCTGTATTCAGTATGCGCTACAGGGTTTTCCGGTTGTTGGCGGTGCAGCTTCCACACCACACAGTGATGCAGTTGGTCAGGATACTTTCAATGGTGCCTCAGTAGAAGGAGACCAGGATTGGTGCCGGGGCCCTAGCTCTCCTCAACTTATGGAGGAAGTAGAGACGTTGTTCGGCTTTTTTTGCCATATATTCAGTATTCTTTGACCAGGAGAGGTCCTCTGTGATGTGTACCCCCAAGAATTTGGTGCTGCTTACCCTATCCACAGTAGTATCATTTATGGTCAGCGGGGGGTGTCGGGTGTGTGATCTTTTGAAATTGATGACGATTTCCTTTGTTTTGTTCACATTTAAAAGTAAATTGTTGTTGCTGCACCATGTGGCCAACTGGTTCACCTCTTCCCTGTAATTGGTCTCACTGTTGTTATTGATGGGACCAACTGCAGTAGTGTCATCCGCAAACTTGAGGAAGAGGTTGATGCTGTAATTTGGTGTACAGTTATGGGTCAGCAAGGTGAAGAGCAGGGGACTGAGCACACATTCTTGGGGGGCCCCGGTGCTCAATGTGATGGTGTCAGATATATTGTTGCCAACCCAAACTGCTTGTGGTCTCTTAGTGAGGAAGTCCAGCAGCCAATTACAGAGAGAGGTGTTTAAACCCAGCTGGTCTAGTTTCTGTATCAGCTGTTGGGGGATGATGGTATTAAATGCTGAACTAAAGTCTATGAACAGCATTCTCACGTGAGAATCTTTAGTTTCCAGGTCTGTGAGGGTGGAATGGAGAGCACAGTAGATTGCATCATCTGTTGACCTGTTGGCCCAATATGCAAACTGAAAGGGATCTAGGGTGGGAGGAAGAATGGATTTAATGTGCTGCAAGACTAGCCTTTCCAAGCACTTCATGATAATGGAGGTCAGTGCAACAGGGCGACAGTCTTCGAAACAGGATGGAGATGCCTTCTTTAGTATGGGTATGATGGTGGTAGCTTAAAAGCATATCAGGACAACTGCCTGACTCAGGGAGGTGTTGAAAATGTCTGTGAGGATGTGTTTGAGCTCCTCCACGCAATCTTTTAACACATGACCAGGTGTGTTGTCTGGACCAGCAGCCTTACGAGTGTTAATCCTGGAGAAATACGAACAATAATTAATTGTGTTATAACTCACCTTGACCCTAGAGGGTAACATAGGAGAAAAGGCCTTCCTTATATGGTGACGTGTTTACTCCCAATTTGATTTACTGAGGCATGCAAAAATACTGGAACCATGAATGTTTGAGCTGCTCTCAGTTAACCTTTATCACTATGCCAGCGTGAGAGGCTGCTGAACATGTGCAGTGAAGATGTAGCAGTCAAAAAAGTGACAAATCCAGGTAGATGACATTTCATCCCATTTTTAGGCTGGTGTTCCATACTCCCAGTTGAGAAATTTTTTAGTAAACGTCAACATCCCTTCAAAGCTGTCACGGTTCCCACTCCTACCACCAGGGGTCTCTGAGCTTCTTACCCTGGACCTAGAGACTATTTAAGGGGGACTGAAAAGAGTACTGAGTATTGGTTTAAGATTGGGAAAGGAGTTCGACAAGGTTGTATACTGTCACCCTATTTATTCAACATGTATGCAGAATAC
>JAACJT020000380.1:0-20039 GCA_009936485.2 Gymnarchus niloticus | reverse complement strand
AACAGGTCGGTTTAGCTTCGGCGTGGTTTGGTAAAATAAAACAAAATTGGTCGCTCCAAACAGTAGTAAATTGTCTACTTTCGTTATCAACTTTACGCTTTTTTGGACCGGCCATGTTTTTTAGGAAAGAAAAAGACTGACGTCCGCTGTGTACGTTGACATTAGCGGTGGGCTATGCCGCTCTGATTTTGGCGCCTTATTGGTGCGGGCCGAGGGCTTCACGTGCCGTATGAGTTCAGCGGGCCGCCTATTGGGGAGTCCTGCGTGTCACTAACGTACACTAAAATAATGCTTTTCTTTTTTTAATCACATAGCTTTAAGTTTTAATAATGAGGTATTTTTTAATGCTAAGTGGTGCTTTTAGTAGAAACACCTAAAATTGTCACCCAGGTGTGCACAGCATGAGACTGGAACTCTACACCTTTTTTACTTGCCTGACCCCCCAGCTGTGCTGTAATAGGAAATTCCCTCGCCCTCCAGTTCCTGATGACTCTCGAGTTCTTGTTCACAGCCCCTCATTCCGAACAGCTTGTTCTGTGCAAAACCCACGCTGCTTAATCGCCCACATGATTGATGCGTGCCTCAATTCACTCATCGTCAAATGCCTACTGACTGCTGTCAAAACAGGAGGGAAAACGTAAAATCATTTCGGTCACCTTTCATATTTTTAATCACTTTTGTCACAGTGCTGATCACATGTGATTTTTCTTAATGAGCTTCAACTGTTCAGCCATTATATTTTTCACCGTGGGACTCGTATAAACACCGTGTAAATTTTGAATCAGTTTTGCGTTTCATTAATGAAATACAGTGTGTGCCTGACTGCAAACTGACATGGAATTTATTTTAGAAAAACGTTCAAAGCGCAGTGATCCAGGGGCACCATCAGCCATCTCATCAACTTTTGCCTCTATCTGCCCGGAGCAGGTAGGAAGGTTGAGAAATCCTGCCAGAGTGTACCCAAGACCTGTGCTTTGATGGAGCGCTACCCAGAAGCCATTGGCTGCAAACGTGGGCAGGTGGGTGACCCGTGGCCAGTCATGCTTTTACAGGATGCGACGGCTTTGTAGGCCTCTCCCGGTGAGCCAGGTGTGCTCATCACACCTTCGCAGCCTCTTTGAGTATGCTAACCAATTCGACGTATTTCTCCTGTTTCCGGCTACCACAGGTCAAGTACTCGGTGATGCAGCCGGGAACCCATGTCTGGCCCCACACTGGACCCACTAACTGCCGGCTGAGGATGCACTTGGGGCTGGTCATACCCACCCAAGGTTGCAGGATCAGATGCACTAACGAAACCAGGTGAGCTGAACCGCTGCCAGGGGGCTGCACTGGGTCAAGGGGCTGAAGATGTAGGTTCGAGTCCCGTGAACGTTGCGTTTTTCCCCCCCTCTGGGTTATAGTAGTTAACCTGAAATTCTGACTGTACAGTTGTTTAAAGTGTGACAAAGTAGTTTAGCGATAGCACCACAACCTCATACCTAAAGGTTGTAGATTTAAATCTCACCTCCCGTCAGCTCTGTGTGTTCTAAGTTTGCATGAATGGTTCCACTGTTTGTCTGGGTTTCTGCTGGCTACTCCAGTTTCTTCCCACAGTATAGAAACGCATGATTAGGGAAGTCTGCATTGTCCATATTGTGTGAATGCGTGAGTCCATTGCTATGGATTGGGATCCTCTCTAGGGTGCCCCCTCTTTGTGCTTCCAGGAATATAGTCTAGGCTGTCGGCAATTTTGCATGGATTAGTAGTTGTGCAAGATAGATGGCTAAGACTGAAACTGCACCTAGTTGAGGAAAAAGTTATGAGAGTGTTATTAAATTCCTTTCTTGCAGACTTAAATATATTATCGTCAATGATTATGTAACATTTCTAATGAAAAATTAAAGCAATGTTTTTGTTGGTTGTATATGAAATATGGATGAAGGAAAGCCTTAAACCTAGTAATGATCCATGTAGTTTTGACAGGATCTTAGCTTTCGTCAACTTTCAAGTGATTGCATCATTACCGACCAACACCGACTCGGGTGTGAAAAGAGTTGGTAAGTGACGAGCAACGGCGTGGGATGGTTGCGTGGAGTTTATGCGTCTCCTGTCTTTAGGAGTGACAGATGAATGACTACGTAGTTCTGCCATCCCTTTGATGAGGAGCAGGCCTCACCATAAATGACAGCCAACTCAAAGGCTGCTGCCTCCTGGCCCAAAGGGCTTCCAGTTCAGCCGTCAGTCACTGACATTTTCCTAGCAGGCACGGTTTCCTTAAGAAGTTGGCTCATGGAACCGAGGTGACATTGTTCACTTCTCGCATGCCGCCTGTCTGCTAAATGCCTGTGTTGTGTGTCCATCCTGCAGGGAGTGGGAGGAGGGGAAGGTTCTCATCTTCGATGACTCCTTCGAACACGAGGTGTGGCAGGAGGCAGACCGCTATCGACTCATCTTCATCGTGGACGTGTGGCACCCAGAGCTGACACAGTACCAAAGGCAAACACTCTCACCAATTTAACGGTGGGGGCCCTCGGACTGCTGGCAGGCACCACCTTCTCACCCATTTTCTTTAAGGGTTGCAGTTTCACACATTTAGTTAGGAATCTCTCTCACTCCAGCTGAGAAAATCAAAGGTACCACTTTGTTTTTACCTTCCTACAGTAAAGCACCTGAGGCACAGGAGAAAGCCAATGGCTACGTTGACTTGTATGCTTTTCAGAATTTTTTTGATACCTTAGAAGTACACTGCTATGCTTGGAAAGGAAGTTAAAGTGATAGAAGCTTTATGAAGAAATATATCCTGGCCTCTGTGGAGAATATGGACAGGGTCAACTTATGGAGCAGGAGAATCTAATCCTGAGTCTGTTTTGGCTCTTAACTGGGAATCGTGTCAAAGTTTTCGCACTGGTAATGGGTGCCAGAGAGTCTTCAGGATGACTTTTGCCTATTTGCTGGAATGCCTCACACATACTCCTGGACCTCCCGCTCTTAAAGGTCACAGAAACACCCTGCGGCGATCCAAGTTCCACAGAAATCCGAATGTCCGGATGGTTTTTAGTTCTTGTTTTCCTGCCAGTATCTGGTTAATGTGCATCTTACAGCAGTCCATACTATCTCAGTCATTTATTGACGCATTTTTGTCTGAACAAAGAAACTGCAGCACATAATAGTCATTGAAGCACTGACGGTATGATAATCTGTACTTTGGGTAAAGTGTCCACATGTTAGTGATGAAAATGTGATTAACAATATCATTAAGAATATAACAGTCTGAAGTGTTGCCTCTGTCAAGTTTTCAAGCCAGAATGTGTCCATGTTTTCTACTGCTGTAAAGGGGGAAGAAAATGTCCTCAGTCATGGCTAATTTTGTGTTTGAGTAACTGAGCTTCTCGGTTTATGTTCTTTTTATTTTTTTTTTTCCTTGCTATACAACACTACATCTTTCATGGGTGGATGATTATGTGCATTATGGGGTTTTCCCTTCCCTTTGTATGTAATTTCGCATATGACGATACCAAGTTATAGTGGTGAGCCTGTAGCCTACTCCATTCGTGACCTCCTGTAATACTTTGTCTGCCATCTGTTTATCACTGAAGCAGGTGTAACGCGTTAGCCATACCCAGACCTTTTGTATCAGTCACGTACACAAAGACCTGTCAAAAAGAGGAATACCTGTTCTTTCTGTAATGTAACTGCAAAATGGACCCTTACCAAGACATGTCACATTTGAAAATAAAGGAACAGTACAGTTTTTTTTTTTTTTTTTTTTGTTCTTTTGAGCTTCCGTATGAGATGTTTAGGTTATTTTATTTTTTTGAATTCCTATACACATTTCCCCAGAAGCTAGTTAGTGATGATCAAATGCTTTTCGAAAGGGCTCCTTATTTCTTGTTCTCATTAACAAGATGCTGTTGAATGTATGATTCCCAAAATGGTGTATTGTCTGTGGTTTTTGTCTAAGAATGCACAGCGTACATCATACTGAAATGTCTGTCATACTGCCGTGGTTTGTGCCAGGTTTTCTGTCTCCATGCCGCTAACAGCCCTGAGTGAGAAGCCTGAATTAGTACGACAAGGGGAGGTTGGAAGATCAGCTGCGTGCCTGAGTGGTCGGCAAGAAGGAAAATCCTGTGGGATCAGCCAGCCAGGATCCGGATTGCAGAGGAATAGAGCCAGACGTTACAGGCTCCACTTCGGTGGCAAAGAGCACAATCGGCTCGAACCTCTCTGAGACTATCGGCTGTAGCCTCTCCCGGAACACAGAGTCGTGTACCTGCTCTTTCCACCAGCCAAGGCTGTGGAGATATCTGGCCTCTTTTCAATGTTGGTTTTTTTACAGACTTTGTTTCGTTGTTCTGGTACCTTCTGCACATTCTTAGATGTCCCACTGAGACAGTGAGTTTTATTTCATTATTTAGCATTAGCTGGGATCTGTCCAGCACTTGTAATCTTCTCACTGTTTTATGGTCACTACAATCTGTCAAAGTAAAACTGCTGGGTTTTGTCTTAAAATACTGCATTTCTTTTTGATTGCACTGAATTGTGTTGGCTGAATTTGATCATATGACTGAAAAAAAATAACCCTCAAGGAAATGAAGTACCACTTTTCTCGCTTTGATCTCACTTGTGTTTGGATTTTTATTTATTTATTTTTATTTTATGCAAAGGAATGCGCAGGCCTGGTGTTCAGCATGTCATTACTGGACCACAGAGAATCATGCTGTTTGCATTTGTATCATATGGGCTATAGGGGGCAATGTCTTCATTTTCTGATTGACACACAGTAGCCCATTTAAGAGAGATGAACCCAAGCAAATTGCACGCTGCATCACATTGAATATAGCAGTGGGAATGTATTTGACCCAGACTGCTACGGTGGTAATTTGATGGAAACTACATTGGATGAACGTACAGTCACCCTGTGTGTTTCAGTTTGAGCATAAAATTTAGGTAATGATGGCCTGGGCATGTCCCAACCAACTTTCAAGAAATTTGAAAATGTCCCTTCCAACTTGTACACATGCGTTATTGAGGAAATAGGGAATCAAAACTATCAACTTTCAAAGCAAACTTACACCCTTCATTTAACCCCAAAATGTGACCTACTGCTTTAGTGTCACTTAGATTCTCTCCCATTTAGAATCCCGGCATCTTTATTTCTGTCACTTTCAGCAGAACAAATTGATTGGGGGTTCAAGGGGAGCCACTGAACGTGCAGATGGAAGAGAAAAATTAGATGGCCACGCTGCACCACACTCCCACACCGCAGTGCATACGCAGCACGGCAGCAGTGAAGGAACCAGACAAAAGTCTGGAGCGTTAAATCCCAAGAGGCTTTGCGTATTCACCACATATAACAAACGTCGAACGACTGAGAGAGCTTGTTAAGATATGATTAATAGCAAAGAGAAGATTGCCTTATAATATCTGGGTGATACCGAGGGTTTGTGATAACTCTCGGGTTTTTTTTTTTTTTTTTTTTTTCTTTCTATGTTTTTGTGGATCCTGTAGGTACTGATGCTGTTTACCTTCTGGGACACTCTTAAGGGTGCCTTTGAAAATCATCTTCCCCAAGGATCCCTGAGTGTATAAATAATTCATCCATGTTCATTGTAAAAATGTTTTCTCTCCCATATTGTTTTTCTCCTCACTTCAGGCTTTAATTAAGGGCTGCAGAGGGACTCAGTGGGTTGCGCTGCAGCTTCTTAACTTCAAGGTTGTGGGTTCTAATTCAGCCCTCAGTGTGTGTGGAATGTGTGCATTTCCCCCGTGGTTGTACTCTTATGTGATTTGGTGCTTTTAAATACCCCATAGCATGTCATTATGCGAGGGTAGCACCTGCCTCATCTCGTGTGTGTCCTGAGATTGGTTCCAGGGTTTCTGTGATACTGTGTTGGGTAAGTGGTTATGGAAGGTGAATTTAATTGGATATAATTAATGCTTGTGAGGGCCACCGTGTCACCAGGCATGCAATACTGGCTTTGCACGAGCCGTCGATCTTCTGTCTGTATAAACCAGTTCAGTTTCAGTTAATGACAGCTTTTAATTTTGACTCTAATGTTGCCTGAAAGCTCTACTAACTTACTGTTTGGATTTTGTTTTCACCTCCCTCCATTATCAGTATTTCATAGAAGGTTGTGAAATGTCAGAGAAACTGGAGTAAAAGCTGCAGATAAAAAGAGGATTTTAATTTCTTGAGATTATGGATTATTGCTTTCAGGGTAAGGGTTCATCAGATTGAGGTTGGTGAATATTTTGAAATGCCATGGTTTCTAATTATGTTTATTGCAATGCTGTGGTATAGTTGTGAGTAGCGATGGGACAAATGAGCCTTCAACACCTGTGGTGGCTGGGGGTATGCCGAACGACTGTTTAATGCTATCTTTCGGGATACTCAGACTCAGCACGGGTTTTGAAGCCTCATTTGTCCCAGCACAAGTTATGAGTATGAGCATGTATCTCCCCAACATGGACTGGCATCCCGTCCAAGGTGTACCCTAGCCTATGGCCTATGCTGTCTGGGATAGGCTCCAGACCCCCTTCTAACTTTAATCATTCACTTTAATCATGATTGTAACCATCAGCAGTCTAATCTGCAGTACTGTTGAATAAGCACAACCTACAGAATTTAAGTGGTATTTAATAGATATCTATACAGTTACATCATCTTCCACTGGTCACTCAGGACCCCCGGCCTAGAATAGAAGCACTGAAATCTCTGGTGATGTAATGTCACTATCTGTCATCACGTGGTGTGTTTCTATGGAGATAGCCAGGTTGTAGGCTAAGCCGCATAGCACCGAGGACAAGCTGGAAATAAGCTAATATTGGTGCCATGGAACTGGGGCAGGTTCTGAGTGGGAGGGGTAACAACGAGACTGAATAAAGCATGAAATCAGGGGAGGGGAGGGGAGGTGGGGGGGGCTCTCATTTTTCATACTTCCTGACAGAACGGAAAAATCACCTCAATTCGTAAATGCATATATTGGTATGCATATAAAAAACAACTGTACATGTACTAATAATAAGCAATTTTCAACAGCTTGTATTCTACCCATCTGTCCATCCATCTTCCAGTCGCTTATCTAGTACGTGGTCTCAGTGAGCCTGGAACCTATCCCAGGCAACACAGCGCTCAAGGCAGGAGACCCTCAGGATGGCGTACCGTATTAAAATGATGGCTCAGTTTAGCATGGCAGCTTCTTTCAATGGCTCTAAAGTAATAACAAAAAATGTTTGGTTTTTGCATAGCAATGTGTTAATACTTTAATGTTCTTGATATTGCTCAAGGTTAACACCAATCATTTTCCACTGCTTAATAATAACACAGCAGGAACCACAATATCAAAGATTTACTTGGTTTCTGAGCGAAACTTAGTGCTCATATTTTAAGTAACAGTCCACTAAGTGCCCGCTGGGGGACTACCAGAGTACCTGCAGGTGTCCCCCAGACTCCCCTCTGTTGCTGGGTGCTTGTGATGCATCTGGAAAGGCTGTCTTTGAGGCATACAGATGGCACTATGTGTGCAATATCATTGCCAGACAGGAGCCTGATTCAGACCGAACACATCCTATCATAGAAGTAGGCCTCTGACTCTCTGAAACAGCACGTACCATTTGGGGAGGAGTGTGGGGGGAAAGTGGAACGTTGTAATTTATAGTGGCACGGGAGTGGATGCTTCTGAGAGTTGCGAACTGGCAGAAGTCATCCCCAGCAGCAGAACAGATGCTCCGTGAAGGCAATCTTGGGCCCCCGGGGTTGGCAGAGTGCCCCATGCCCTCAACATCCCACCAGCTGCTAACAAACAGTTCAAAAGGCATCTTCGCTGCTGCCTGTGGGCTCCACAAGCTTCATCCCAAGCAGTGAATCACCATCTCCCACTCGCTGTCAACAGACTGGCATAAATGTGAATCGCAACATCAAACTACATTCTAAACTGGACTGCACATTTAATTTTTTAAGGAATAAGTTCTTTAATAAATGTATGCTGGGGTTAAAAGTAGGGTCACTGACACTATTTTCGATTTTGGGATACTGACCTTTGCTAAATTGGTTAGTATATCTACAGAGAACCAAAATTTATGGCCCCTTCCAATCCATAAAGTAGCTGTTGGTAATCATTACTGAAAATACAAGGCAGCACTAAAGTGGTCAATAGTTATGTTGAAACTGTCTCAGAAGTAACAGGTCTTGAACATTTCTGATTCTGCATATTTAATTACTTTAAAGAATATACAGCCTGAAGCTGTAACTGCTACCTCCCCATGACTATCAAGTTTATCATAATTCCTGCACTTGGTTTAGTCAGTTCTCATGAATTATTTTGTTTCATTTACCGTGTAAGGAAATTTCCATTATTGAGTTGCTTGCTAAATGAAATGTGTGGTTTCAGAATGTACGTGCATTAAGACTGTTGACTGACCGCTGTAGAGAAACGGGACACAACAATATCCTCCATCACCAGAAAAAGACAGGAAAAATGAAGATAAAAGCTGTTGCTAAAGGGTCATGCTGAGTGTATATTCTTAGCCTGATGAAAAGTCACTTAGCTGTTCATGCAGGGAGGAGTTTGCTGACGGCATCTTGAATTGCTTATAAACTCCGCAATGTCTTGTAGCAAAACAGAAGGGAAGATTATTCAGATCAGAAAAACATCGGTGTATTAATCACCTGGTCATGCTCTCTTAATACAGTGAAGGACAATTTGTTTTAGGAGCTTGTTACCTCAACTTATCCCTCAACACATTTAGTCTTTTATTATAGTTTGGTTCATACAGTATATTACTTATACTGAACTTTTTTCTATTTAATTTATTTCATATGCTTTCGATTTAAATTAAAATTCAGATTGGACCAGTGAACCAAAAGACCACTTTTAAAAAAGCATTAGAGTGGTGTAAGAATTTTTAACAATTTGGCTTAAGGTACGGTCATTGTGAGGAATTATGACTTTGAATGTTGCTTTTCTGAATTAGAGAGAATCAGAGGTCACAGACTGAGATCATAGTTAATAAATATCCTGCTGTCATACTTAGGTGTGATCACAGGGCAGGTCTATCTTCTCTGTACAATGTGGGGTTTTTTCAATGGTTTTATTCAAAATGATGTTGAGGGCCACACCATTCTGTAAAGGAACGGGGTCCACCCAACTACTTGCTTGCTAAGCATTGAGATGCAATTTCTTAGACCTGGCTTTATGTAATACAGTTATGTTTTCCTTTTTAGCAAGGAGGCTCAAAATGCCAGTTCTTTCCTTATGCCTAGATATTGTTTGAGTCTTCTATTCATTTCATAGCAGCTCTTGTTCAACATGACAGTGGCAAGGCAGACATAACACAAGCATTCTTTGTTTTAAGGAGTTAATGTATACCCAGCATATTACACATTCCATTGTGATGCAGTATCTTTCCACAGCAAGGTCAGGAGATGACCCCGACGGGAATCAAACACACAATCCCCAGTTTTGGGAGAATGATGCCTTGGCCATTAGGCAACTGGCTCCTTATACTTGCCTGTTTAGCAACTAAGCCCACTAATCTGTTGCCTCAGGGTCCAGTAACCCCTAAACCATTTGATATGCAGTTTGAAAAATAAGGAATAGTCTTGTAAAATGCAACCTTTTTAATGAAAGATCTGTTCTCCAAAAGGCCCTGAATTGGTCTGGCATTCCCCATACTATAACTTCTGTTTCACACTCAATCAGTACACCCTGCTGAAACATCAAAGAGGTTTGTTGTGTCAAAGATTATTTTTTGCTCAAGGATTCTTTTTCATGAGTTGTCTTTGAGTTCTCTGGTAACAATGAGCTTTATATAATAAAACAGAAGAAACAAATTCAAGAACACCAAGTCAGAAGTCAGTATTATTTAATAATGGGCAAAGACGGCAAAAGCTGTACTTAAACAAACATTCTGAAATACATTAGAAAGTTTTCTTTCTTCTGTATTTCTGTGATACTGAGATTCTGTTTGTAGTTTTTAATAGTCCTTTTCATTGTATGACTTGTGTTGGCGAATCTCTATTTATATATATACATTACAAATATCATTTCATATTGCTTTTGTTCCATACATTCTTTTAAAGATGTTTTTCTTTGTACTTTTGGCTACGTTCACATTTCAAGCCTCGCTGTTCAGTTCCGATTTCTTGCTCAAATCGGATTTGCCTGTCCTGATGGTTCACATTCATAATTACAAGTGACCTGTACCTAACTGTAATGTGAATGCATCTGTCCTCTAAAACAGCAAAAAACCACATGAATTCCGATCTAACTTTTGTCATTCATGTCGCATGGCAACGAATCGGATACATATTTGATCTAGGATCATATATGAAAGTGACTCAAATCTGATTTTAAAAGACTGGATTTCTCTTTTCACACATCCCTGAAAAAATCAGATCTGTGTTACATTAAGGCAAAAATCGGATTTGAGTCACTTCAGCCTGGTAATGTGAACGTAGCCTTTGTTCTTGTTACGATTCTGAAGTTTTGCCCATTGGGGTCCTGATAAACATATAGTCCTTGAATTCAGTCTTCTGTGGTCAGAGAGAAATTTAGCATCTACAGTAGTAAATGGCAAAACAGTCCACTTTGGAAAGTGTAACTTGGCTTTTCAAGTTGTTCATGTCAAACTTTTAATAAAACGTACATGGAACAGTAGCTTTTTGCTCAGCTGGAGTTGGCAACAACAACAAATCAGCGGCTGGTGAGTGACTTGCTGTGTGTCAGTCAGAATACTGCTTTCACAAAGTCGTCCCGGGCCGTGCACTGGTGACTTGAGCTGGGTCACAGTGATACGGACGGAGCCGTCAGTCCAGCGCCAGCAGGGGCTGGGCCGTGTCCTCGTCCCGCTCCTTGGGTTTCAGTGTGCCAGGCTCTACCGCAGACTGCGACCTGCAAACAGAAACCGATGTAAGAAATTGATCTCATCTAAAATAAGGTTCACTGAGTTGCCTAGCACTGCAAGACCCTACCCAGGATCAAAAGTTGGAGGATGGTTGGATGGATGGAGGTCGAAGAGCATGTTACTGAAGAGACTTGTTAGACAGCTGCAATCACAGCATGCTACTCTGCTGCCTGTGAATGATGCACTTAGTGAAAATCCATTTGCACAAGCAGGAACCACTGTGAGCTATTTCCAGTCATTTCCAGCTGGTGTCAAATGGGCTTTACTGCTCACTGGGCAATTTGGTGACTTCGGAGTGACAGCTGCACAGCACCACCAGCTGGTTTGGTCGGTGTCCAGGTACTCATCTGATATTCTAATGAGTTTAGCTGGCATACTGCACAAGTTTTATGCTGGTTAGGATGTTCCATCTAAGGAAAATTCATACTATTAAGAAATGATAGCTGTAGTTTGCAGTTGCAGCCCTTTGAAAATACTGCAACCCCTCCCGCTGACCCTAACCATGCTTTGCTTGGTACCACTAGATGCTTTCTGGATTTTTGAATGTTGCATATAGGCGTTTCTTACATGTTTTTCTCTTGTGTGTTGAATGTATGTGGCATCAGAGTCTGCCAACTTAATCACAAGTTATAGAATTTCTGATGCAGAGTTCATGTGGCTCTATTCCCCATAACTATCTTGCACTTGTTTGGCTCCAGTCGCTGGATGCTCAACCTCACAGCAATACCACCCAATTTGACCCCATGGAGCTGTGTGCTTGTGCTGTATTATCTGCCTCAGTTGTACATCTCTTTCAACAAAAGCGTTTGCCAAAGAAGTAGATGTATGCTATATACGATTGCACAATTGGATATTTAATTGAAGAATCTCAAAGAATCTCACTGAGTCGTACAAGGGTGCAACAGAATGACCCTTTCTGGGACCAGCACCGGCTCATACTGTCCTCAGCCATCTAATGTATCTGCCATTACATATTTGTATATATATGCCGTTCCATACCATTCTTGCTTTGATATGGAATGGTATATATACATTTTTTATCAGACAACTGGCAAATGGGAATAAGTCTAAACTGAGCGGGGAGAGCAAGACTGATACCCTAAAAACAAGGAGGCAAGGAAGAAATACAGCAGGATATTACACACTGGGTCAGGGGTGGTGCCAGAGGGTTGGTCTGGGTGCTTTTCGATTTCAAGGGGAATAACTTCAGCCCTGCTTATTCGGTCAGAGTTTTCATTTAGAGTAATGGACTCCATCACTTAGTAACAGCCTGTGCAATCCATCAAGTACAACAAAGCAATTTATTGTCTACGGGAGTCTGCTGATGGTGGTTTGGTGTAATATAATGGTTTTCAAAGCATGTCACTACAAAGCAATTAGCACTGTTGTCCTCAGACAGACTGCGTAAGGGCAAAAGGTGCAAACGTGACGCCCTAACAGAGAAGCGAAAGTGTGAGCTATGTAGATCACTTTGCTGGTAACTAACAAGGTGTGGTGCGGCTGACAGCCACATTTGGCAGCGCAGGACCCTGTGACCCTTCTAATTATTAAGTGAGGATTAAGCGGGTTCATGGGATGTGGTGTGGTGGCTCAGCAGGTGGCACTGTTGCCTCCTGTCTCCCAGACTGAGGGTTCAAATCCTGCACCTGCCCTGTGTGAGCATGTAGAGTCTGCATCTGTGGGTTTCTCCCGTGTACTCCAGATTCCTCCAGCAGTCCAAAGTCATGCAGGTAGGCTAACTGGCATCTCTGATTTACCTTTCATGTGTGAGTCCACTCTCCACTGGACTGAAATCGTAGCCTAGGCTGCAGACCCCCCCCCGACCATAGCCCTGACTAGGAGAAGTGGTTAGAAGAGGGTCTCCTCTGTCTGTCTGTAACATTTTTCACATTAACCCTGTTCCTGTGTTAAAGCCAAATACCAGATGTACGTGCCGTTTCTGACGTACGCTCCTGTCGCCTTTAACTCCCCGCTGCTCTGAGTACATGAAAAAGCTAAACTTGTAACGTTGGACTTCAAAATTAAAGAGCAATGCTGGGGCCTTTTGCATTGGATATGTGATCCATCACGATGGACCAAATGGATCAGCAACAGCCAGAGATCTGACTAAATGAGGGGGGCGATGTGAACGGACTGTGGACGAAGCCAAGATCACCTCACATCTATGCACTGACCTGACACAATTTCAGGGAGTAGAATTAAAACAGGATGGACCATAAAAAGGATACACCAGAAACTGTAGGCCACCCTCTCTGCGATTGGTTTGGTGCTTGTCGGCAGGTTACAGGTAGTCTGATAACCTGCAGTGACCTCCCTGACCTCTGCTCATGGCAGTTAAATTGGCCAAAGGCTGTCCAGGCCCTTTCCAAGCAAAGTTATTCATTCACCTCTGCCTGCATGATGCAGTTCAATCCATTATTATATTCTGCTCCTTCCTTCTGCTCATCCTGGGGCAAGGTTGTGTTTGCTGGGTAACATTTCCCGCCAAGGGCCTCCTGTGAAGCTGGCTCGTGGTGAGTCACCGTTTGGCCTGAGTGGCAGGGGGCATATTTAACAAGGGAACTGATTGTCTGGTTACCCAACCTGCTAGCAGGCCTGTGTCGTCATTAATGTTGCCATGGTTTGGTGATTGCAGAGCAGGCTATTCCGCTACCCAGTTTTTGACTGGTGATTTATAGCACCATCTTTGGGGACAGCGCACCAGCCACAGACTCTTATAGTCATCATGAGAGCTTGATTATTCGGAGTTGTGTCACTCAGCAGCATGGACTCTTTTGTTGAGTCTTATACTTTACATGTTATAATGATTGTCGAATTTTGGATAAAAATGGCTTGAGAGCAAGTGTGATTCCAGAGAGAACTACTCCCAGTACAATCTACCAAATATCTCTCATCAGCTACAAGCAGGGTCCAGAAGATGTGTGCATACACAACCTCCACCAGGCTCTATGCATGAATGAGTGTGGTGGGACTGGAATGGGGTGGCATAGAATGAATTGGAGACCAATTCCAAAACATTCATGGATGGAGGCAGTAACACATCACCCAATCCAATGTCTGATTTTAAAAATTCAACACGAGCATTTGATGCCAGAGAGATTACATTAGATTAATGGCTTCATTTATTTGAGAAAATTAAAACTGCACTAACTCGACTTACTTGAGCTAATTCAAGTCAATCCTTCTCACAGACAATGTATCACACTAACATGTGTTTTCTGTTGCATATGCTCTGCACCCACTGAGTATCTGTAGGTTATAATGAATTTCATTAACAAACATTAACGAGCAGACAGAGCAGCCAGGCAGGCAGGTCAGGTGTGAATGTTTTACTGTGTGAAAATTCATGTTCCCTTCAGTTAATATGTCATTCTTCCTTACATTGTTTTTAGCAGAGTATAGCATTCATAATCTCAGTGGAATAATCATTCTCTCGTACTAATTCATATTCATATCCTTGGCAGGGTAAGTGTATACAACACAAAGCTTTGACAAATGCATGCTCTGCAGTAGGCATCTCTCCAATAAAACCATTATTACAGGCTCTACTAGCTAACTTAAGTAGAATCGGCCATGCTGAATACCCCAGAAAGGCAGTCGTGCTTCCTCCTGACTATTCAGTGTGACAACGCATCTTTCGTGACTTCTCACCCTGAAGAACCACTACATGTAGAGTTCAGCTGACTATCCTGATAGAGATTTTAACTGCGTAATGGTCAGGGGGATTTGTCCACATGTAAGCTATGTTTACACTTGATATGTGCCTTTGATTACCATGCCTACAGCCGGAACTTTCCAAGCCATACAGTAATGAGCCTGTTAGTAGGCCTGCGTTATTTACCATTGTATCTGCAGGGGGCGATGGACGATGTGAATTTCATTCATTTCTTTATTTCAATCTGCATCTTATAAAAAGTCTACCTATTAACCAGCTGGTGGAACTTTACGTCCCAGTGACCTTGTAAAGGTCTCGACATAAAATCATTAAAATAATTTAAACTGCATGCAAGGCATCCTACTGCTAAAGTGGGAAGAGAAAAATGCAATATCACAGTTGCTCTTTTCTACTGTTCAACTGAAAAAAAAATCAGTTTAATCCTTTGCTTTTGGCATATCTGTCTAAACTCAGCATACATCTAGCCGCTTACCTTACATGTTTTTCTTAAGGACCATAGCAGCTATACCCAGCATTTGAGCCTACAGCCTTGGAATCACCAGCAGCGTTTATGAATCATTGCATCATACGGCTGTTCTTTACGCCTCGTGGTTTTGCCCCATGTGTCAGGAGCAGACGAGCAGCCTGGCATTTTCAGTGCTGTAACCTGTCACTGGGACCATCATGCGAAACCCACATGACTGAGAGGAGACGCCAGCTCCTCCCAGACGTGGGCCTGCATCCTCCTCCTTCATTACGGCGAACACAGACAATGGAGATGCGGGGGCTTGCACGTTTCATGGAGAATGACTTAAATAAGTAATGCCACCCATTTGTGATTAGCTGTTCTTAGACTTTGAATAACACTAAGATCTGTCAAACCTGGTAGTCATTCTTAGACTTTGAGTAACAGAGCACTGTCCAAAGCGAAGGTCATTCTTAGGCTTTGAGTAACAGAGCACTGTCCAAAGCGAAGGTCATTCTTAGATTTTGAGTAACAGAGCACTGTCCAAAGCGAAGGTCATTCTTAGGCTTTGAATAAGAGCGCACTGTCCAAAGCGAAGGTCATTCTTAGGCTTTCAATAAGAGAGCACTGTCCAAAGCGAAGGTCATTCTTAGGCTTTCAATAAGAGAGCACTGTTCAAAGCGAAGGTCATTCTTAGGTTTTGAGTAACCGAGCACTGTCCAAAGCGAAGGTCATCCTTAGGTTTTGAATGACACGCGGCACTGTAAAGACCAATAGTTATTCTTTGGCTCTGAATATCACTCAGCAGCGTCAAAGCTGGGTGGTAATGTGAGTCTGTGGATTAGGTGTCTATGCCTCTGACTGAAAGGCTGCAGATTCAAATCCTGCGCTGGCAAAAGTATTCATGTCCCCACTTGGCCCTTGAGCCAGGCCCTTAACACCAGTCACTCCAGGGGTGCTGGACAGGGGCTGACGCTCGGCACTGATTCCCAGCTTGGAGAGCAAGAAGAGAAAATGTGAAAACTACAAATTTCCCCACAGGGATGAATAAAGTAGTTATTACTATTAAAAGTGAGTGTCATTAGTTTTGTTTTACCATTAGTGGGACCACAATAAGATTAGGTAAGATGTGCTTTATTGTAACCGTAGGGAAATTTGACTCAAAATCAGCATGGCTGCCTTGACAAACACTGCTCACGTCACATTCAGCCATATCCATACATTCAGTTAAAATATTAAAGGCCAGTAAATAAATAAATGGGCAGGTGAAAACCACTGGGGCGTCAAACCCAATGCATTAATATCACACTCTGTGGTCTTACCAGAAGCAAACATGACTGTGGTCTCAGTTGTATCACTGTGAACCAACAATAAAAATATCAGCGGTCAATCAATATGGCGCCATCTAATGACTGCTTTGTGGTCATTCAGTTAGCTGCTTTCTGGAGCCTCACCTTAGTAACGTATATACAGCAGATATTCCAGTTAATCTAGCTGATATGTGAAAATGTACTGAGTGCCACTGTCAGCAATCAATAGCCAGCTTTATAAATGGATGATTTATGAAACTGTGAGCTTTTAAACCAGTCTAATGACAATCCTTGGGGCTAACTAATTGCTTCACCCAAATGCTGGTTATCTTAGCAACTGCCCATGAGCCCACCCCGCTCTTCAGTACAGAGATGGATGGAATTTTTTCTTTTCTTTGCTCTCTCTTGCCTGATGGGGGTGAATTAGTGTTCCAGCAGCTGAAGTATCGCAGTGTCAGGCAGCAATTAGTAAAAGTGAGGACACACAGAGGAGGGCCTATGGAGAGACGGGCACCCTGGTTACGGGCGAAATTTAACTGACTCCTCACAGGAGCTTTTTAATCAAATGAATTTATCGACTTTTCACCTTTTGATTGCTGATTGAAAAGGCACTGCCTTATACCTTCCTGGCTGTCTAACTGTGCTGAACTTCTTTAAAAATGTTTTTTAAACTTTTTTTAGTCATTTTGCTCTAGCTGATGGCTACCTCATCGGCAGGAACTGCATCTAACCATAAAAATTTGACATGCACAACAGGTTTTAGTGCACAGTGTTTAAATTGTTCAAAATCTGTAAGAAAGGTGATACCAGGTCAGTATAAAATATAAATCTTGATTTTCAAATGTATGCATGATGTCTATTTTGTTGGCCTACTCTTACCGGTCCTTGAATGGGTCACTCGTCATTAATTACCCTTAGATAATCACGGTGCCACTGAAGAACTTTGACCTTGTTACCCTGACACTGTGTCAGTCCCTTCCTAACAGAAAATTCTTGTGAATCCATCCATTCATCGTCCATAACATGGTCATGGTGAGTCTACAGACAGCCTGTTCAGGAAAGCACAGGACATGGGAGCCGCTGGACAGTCCAAAGCAGACAAAGCAAACTCCACACACACGCGCGCACGCATACACACACACACACACACACACACACACACACACACACACACACACACACACACACACACACACACTATGAGCAATTTGGAGACACAAATTTGTCTAACTGCACTTCTTTCGGTCATGGATGAAAACAGAAGTAACCGGAGGAAATCTGAGTAACTGAGGAAAAATATGCAAACCACACACAAAAGAGCTGAATTTGAATCCCAGACCCTGGAGGTGTGAGGCGGTAATGCTATCTGCCGAGACATTACACCAGCTTTCTTCAAATTACAGTTTTTTTTTTCAGTGCTACTGGGTCAGAGGCTCCAAAATTCAACCTATTTAACTCATTCACTTATAATTTGATCACCGCATAGAAAAGGCAGAGATATGAAGTCAATCTAGGCCTGCAACGGCGGCTCATGAAAGGCCAGGTGGACTGCTCCTTCCATGGACCCAAAGTCACAGGCCTTTTGGCCAAAAGTAATTCACAGAAGGAGGTCGTGGTCGATCTGTGTCAACAGGAGAAACGGAGGAGTCAGGATGAACAGCTGAGACTGCCTGTGACAGAACAACCCAGATCTAAATATAAAAGTCTGCTCCAAGAGCCTGAGCTGTAGAGATGTCATCAGTCTGTTAGTGTGCTGTGGAAGGCAGAAGGAATGAGCCGAAGATGACTGGGAGACAGCAGCACTAAATGTGAGCAAGTAAGATGGCCGCTGGCTAGTCCCTCCTCTCTGGATTCATCATCAAGAGGACAAAACCGTAGTGCTCAGTCACTACCTTTAAAAATAGTAAAATAGGCTTTAAAAAACCTTTAGATTTTGGATACAACAGCATCTGTCTCTCCTGCTGACATTTTACTGGCAAAGTGCTGAGAAGCCTGTGCCCGGGAGACATCGCTGCAAAATGTTAGCGGGGGAGCAGCTTGGAAAAAGTGGCCCATTAAATCGAGCAGCACTTCATCTCCAAGCCAAATACCTACAGCAAGCAGCAGTGCCCATAAAACACCTAGCCGACTGCAACAAACACCTTCGGCAGCTATAACAGTTCCTCCTATGTGACCTAAACCAGAGGGCCTCATATTGTTTCCCCTTCATTAAAATAATTTGAAATCAGATTGAAAAACAGCCCAGTGGCACCACATCGATCCAAAGTTTGCAGCGCTAACAAAATTACTCTGGGAGGATAAACAGACGAAGGAGAAAGGGCTGATTAAATCCTGGCTTTGGAAGTAGAATATATTTTTAGCAATCAATGGAAGGCCAGAATGTCATATACATATCAATAATTTCAATCTACTTGAATCAATTCAATGAATTATCAGAAAATAATGAAATGTGCATCTGTAAAGAAAAAAAAGCTCAGACTAGGAATCCATCCGTCCATCCACTCATCCAGCCGTCCTTCTTCTTTTGTACTACTATCATAACCATTGACCAGGCCATCAGTTTTAATATCAGTTATGTAAATAGGACTATGACATCTTGACTAAACAATCTAACACCACTGCCTCATAGCATCACATGCAATGAGGACATGTTGGTTCCTGATCATGTGACCAAAGAAGGATTGCATCATATGGCGAGGTCAGGTGACAATCACCATAATCTCATTAATTATACAAAGCTGAGTTTTGGTTTTTGCCACCCTACTAAAGACATCCAGCCCGTGAGACCAAAACCTGTTATCCAGTACAGGGACACGGTAATCCATTATACTGTCTCCAGCAAGACAGAAGATAAGGCAAGGGACACCAGCACAGGAATAACATGCCAACTCCAAACAGAGCGTGGGCAGAATTCAAACCAAACCTAAACCTTCAAGGTCTGAGAGAACAGTGCTGCCCTCATTAGGGACCCTGTATAGGAACTCTGTGTAGGGGCTCAGTGTAGGAACTCTACATAGGGGCCCTGTGTAGGAACTCTACATGGGGGCCTTGTATAGGAACTCTGTTTAGGGGCTCAGTGTAGGAACTCTACATAGGGGCCCTGTATAGGAACTCTGTGTAGGGGCTCAGTGTAGGAACTCTACATAGGGGCCCTGTATAGGAACTCTGTGTAGGGGCTCAGTGTAGGAACTCTACATGGGGGCCTTGTATAGGAACTCTGTTTAGGGGCTCAGTGTAGGAACTCTACATAGGGGCCCTGTATAGGAACTCTGTGTAGGAGCTCAGTGTAGGAACTCTACATAGGGGCCCTGTATAGGAACTCTGTGTAGGGGCTCAGTGTAGGAAGTCTGTGTTTGGCCCTGTATAGGAACTCTGTGCAGGGGCTCAGTGTAGGAAGTCTGTGTTGGAGCCTTGTATAGAAACTCTGTGCAGGGGCTCAGTGTAGGAAGTCTGTGTTGGAGCCCTATATAGAAACTCTGTGCAGGGGCTCAGTGTAGGAAGTCTGTGTTTGGCCCTGTATAGGAACTCTGTGCAGGGACTCAGTGTAGGAAGTCTGTGTTGGACCCCTGTATAGGAACTCTGTGCAGGGGCTCAGTGTAGGAACTCTGCATAGGGGCCCTGTATAGGAACTCTGTGCAGGGGCTCAGTGTAGGAAGTCTGTGTTGGGGCCCTGAATAGGAACTCTGTGCAGGGGCTCAGTGTAGGAAGTCTGTGTTGG
>JAACJT020000378.1:0-20054 GCA_009936485.2 Gymnarchus niloticus | reverse complement strand
AGCATAACGAAGCCATCTAACTTAAGGCATGAACCAGTGGAGAAACAGGTGTAGATGATTACAGATGATCAGATGATGTAGCAATAAATCACTGTACCTATTGTCCCATTTTCCTAGCAAATTTTAAAGAAGTGAGGGGGGTGGCTCAAGAGTAGAGTACTGTACTTGGTAATGACACTCTATAGTATTGTCATATCTGTCAGTTTTGTAGCATGCACTATGAAAGAGGTGTTATTGTGATGCTCACTGTATTTGATTGGCCAAAAAGATTCCCATGAACTTTAGGGGCTAATCTGTTACTTAACTCATTAACATGAGTTGAGATTGTTAATGATTGTTCCATGTGTTGTTGAACAAAGATGTGTTTTATAACTGTTTACTATTCCATTGTTTTGGGTGTCATAGGGTGGGCCAACATAGAGGGGCTTGACGGTTTCTCACGGTTTTGGGAGAGTTCAGAGTGTTGTCTCTTGTGTCTAAGAAAGGATTGGTGCATTTCTCTGTGGGTTAGCTGTCTATGCTCATTACTGGAATGCTGCTTGACTGAATCATGCAGCCTTTTGTGTTGAAGGAAGCAAAACTCACTGTCTGGTGACACTGCCTTTAATCTGCCAAGGTCATTGATAAACATTTTTAACAAAAATGATCACAGTGCCTCGTGACTTAAGCACTTGGGCTGTAGGGTTCCGAAATATGACTGCCTCCCAGGCTGAGTGTTTTTGTGAGCCTCTGGCCCCGCCGCTAGGGGACAGAGAACTGCTACCCAAGCTCTCAGCATGCTGAGCTATAAGGCCTCGGGGTGAAATATGTTGATTATCCTGCACATTTGCGACTAAGCGGCTTCTAAAAACACACACACCATACGCTCTTTCGCGTCTCCTGCAAACGGTTTAGCTGATCAAATGCAGAAATTCCCCCTTGTGGTTCCATTCACCCCGTGACATGGGAATAGGACAATTCTGTTGATTTCTTGTTTTTTTTTTGACTACTTCTCTTTGTTTTTTGTCCTTTTTTTGTTTCCCCTACTGACTCAACCCCAAGACAGCAAAGGCTATATTTACATCCAATGGGTTTACTGTTTGTGGACGGAGCTTGGATGGCCGAGCTTGGGGCAGAACGGCTGGAGAGATCTGTATATTTTAATGTCCCTCCCAAGCAGTAGTAGGATGTGTAACAGAATCACAGCAGAAGTGTTCTGTGGCTCCGAAATGTGGAAAACGTGAGCTGTCTTCTGGACTTATGCTTTCCGTGAAGAAGGGAGAAGTAGCATCTGTAATACTGTCGAGATCTTGTGTTTGTGTGTGTATATGCTGTCATTGGACACACATTTTTCGTTTGATTTGCTAAAGCAGCTAATCAGAGCCTGTTGGAACTCCTTTCGTCCCTACTGCACTTTCTATTCAGTTCCAGAAGCGTGTCCTTGCCCAAGTAATCAGTGACTGTGTCCTTTTTCAAGTAAACAGCACCCGTGTCTTTCTGAGCTGAGTTTTCCTCGGCAGGCCGTGGCAAAGCATGTCCTGTCTTGTCAGTGGCAGTCTCCATTGAGTTAGCAGTCCCTCTCAATAGTAAGTCTCTTCTCTGCAGATTTAAGGACCGGTTCATATTTATTAGAGTGGTGAGTCACTCCGACTCTTCCGCTAAATGGGTGACAACAGCGGCTCGGTGGTGGCATGGGAAACAACTCACCTGACAGCCCCACTTGCGCACAAGGAGGTGAACAGACCGTCATCGTGGATCACGGATGAGTGGAGCACAAGGGGCTCTCAACAGTGGTCTTAGTGTCCTAGAGTCTAATTTGTGAAGAAAGCCAGCTGGGAGGCCCGTGCCGTGTTTGCCAAGTTTCCTCTGTTGGAGCGGATGTGTGTCCTTACCTCCAGCCATCACTCTGCACCCCGTTCCTGCACCATTTGATCCCCTGCACAAAAATAAACAAGCTAACTTCTGAGATTCCTGGAAATGACCAGAATCACAAATCACAGATATACTAAATAGATAAGAAGAGCTAAACTGAGTGTTGCTCTCACACACTAGCACTACATAGAATAGAGATGCACAAACTCCACCCCCCACGACCAGACACACACACACACACACACACGTATACATTAAAGAAGCTGAAAGCTGTCCATCATGCCCTATTCAACTTTGTAGTCATTTGTTCCAAGGTGCTTAATGTGAACCCCACTGAGGAGCTCGTTCACAGACCATACAAAACAGCGTCTTCTCTTTGTTCTGCCGAAGCTTTCTGTCATGGTCATGCAACCCGGTGGACACTATCAAGGTCCCGAGATTCGTATTTTGGTTTGGCTTCATCTTAAGGAAGGAGGCGGTCTGTTTTATTTAGTGGGAGATTCACTGCCTTAATCCCTCACTTAATTAACGTTTAATGCTGCTCGTCCAGGCACCATGGCCAAAAAAACTCCTCTGACGAGGGCTTCCAGCTGGGAGTTTTAAATCAACTGTATCAATAAAATAATAAAAAATCACAAACTTCAAGTGTTTTACACATAAGCATCCAGAGCGGCATCAGCAGACATTTTTGATAAACTACGTTCTGAGCTTGCAGGCTTTATTTGACCAAAAATACAAGCAGAAAGGTATTTAAGGTGATGATGAAGAGAATAAATGTAATAATCTTAATAAATAAATAAATAAATAAATAATCTATTAAGGTTGTAGCTAGTGTTGGGTCTTACTGTTGTACCCACTTTGTGCCTGTGAAATCGCTCTACACAAGGGTGAAAGGCAGTTTAAGAGCATTAATTGGGGACAGCAGTTCACTTTGAGGGCTGTGAACCTCAGATGTCTTATGTCTATGAGCGCTAATCCAGTGGTGTTTATGTAGCCCCTGATAGATAAAGATTCAGCATAGTGGCGATCTCTTCTCATCTGCCTGGCTGTGTTTGACGGTTCAATCATGCATCACTTGGACCCTGTAGATGATGTCAGAAAAGGTCTATGTCACACATCTTTTCAAAGGGATAGCGAGAGATTAGCAGAGGGAAGTAGGAGCCAGTCCATACTTGCCATCCCACTGTACCACAGGCATGCCCCAGAATCAGCAGTGTTTACAGGACCTTCCTCTTTGGGACACAGATTTACGTTGCTTAAAAGGGACAACGAAGATCAGAAATAGGGAGGAGAAGATGCAGAGAGGTGAATGAAGAAAAACACAAGTACTGAATGGCTGAACTGGATAATTCGGCATGACTTTTCTTACGAAGGTCTTCTTTCCTGGCATTTGAGTGCCACTCAGTTTGGGATCAGGCATTCATTGCACCTCAAGTGAAGCCCTGGAGCAGCATGATCTGATCCTGTCATGTTCCAGAATATCCCATAGTAGCCTAGCACATGCAGAAGACCGGAGGGGGAAGTAAGAGATTGAAGGAAGAAGTGCATTCTGGGAAAAGATATAGCATTACATTCTGCTCTTTGGGTTTCTTCCTGGAGGCATTTCCAGGCTTGACCCTTCATGCAGGGTACGAACGGCACCTCTGGGCGGGGGGGGGGGTTGTCTGAGGCACAGTGTTGAAGTGACTTTTTCCAGCCACAGGTTGCCGTAAGCAAGAGAATCACAAGGCAGAAATAGACCCATCGCAGGCGGCTCCAGTGTGATGGATGAGCAGAGCCACACAGCAGGGATCAAAGGCCCAGGCCAGAGTGTGGTACGAAAAATACATCAAGTCTGAGGGGAAAATCATTTTTAAACGTGATTACTCAAATAGCGTCCGCATACAGATGGATTATGAGGACAGCGGGGCCAAGGACAAGGAGCGCAGTGTTATTTGAGGTCCTCAAGACAGAACAATGGCGAGTATGGTCTTAAGTGACAAGCACCTTGCTGTTGGGGCGGGCTGTACTGTGAAGGAAGAGGAGGGTACGGTGGAATTAAATAAGCAGCCCTGGTTCTATTTAATATCACAAGCTTTTCACTTCTACTGTTTTGTCAGCCCACGCTGACTTCTTATAAAGAAATGATTTGGGTGGGGAGGTGGGGGTGAGAGGAGGCTATAATGTAAGAAGATTAACATTGTTTAAAAATACATTAGCATAAACGTTACTCACGCATGAGGTTTGCTCCTGAAAGCGACAAACGAGGACAACAAGTTCTGTGAAGCGAATCAAGCCATCCAAACTTTACTTAGGCCTAATTGATGAATCACTGTGGGGGTGATGTGTCTGTGGTCTTCAAAGTGTTCAGATATTCATTTGAATGACTGAAAGGTCCTGTGGAAAGTATAAAGTCGCTGTACTCATCTCTACCTCTGAGTTCTGGCTTCTGAACAGACAGATGTTGGCTGAGTTGGGATCATACCCGTAATTCAGGAGGTGTCTGGAAGGTTGTAGGTTTGAATCCTGCGGTTGTCAGTTCAATCATACAACCATTGGGCCCATGAGCAAGGCATTTAACTGTATTTGCCTGAGGGGGTGCTGGATGCAGTTTGACCATTCTCTTTGACCCCAAGCTTTCCTCACTTTTATGTCGCTCTGAATGAAAGCGTCTGCTGAAGAAATGTACAAACTGTTTACACATCAAAGTCTTTTTCCTCAGCTTCTCCGGATGCTGGTGAACCTCCACATCTGCTCTTTCACAGAGATCTCAGTAACAGCTGACCGATTCGTTCTAAGTGGTAAAGGATTGTTTTACACGTAAAAACCTTCTACCATCATTTAGGTCATTTTTTAAATGAATGTAGGGGTAAGGGTACTGAAAGCCTTGAAACCCATTAGTAGTGATCAGAGGAAATATTGTGACACAGGAGTACTGTGGATAGAAGATAGCAGAACAGTTGAGTTGAAGAAACTACTCTGCTATGGGGCATTCAGCATGGGGGGGGGCGGTGCACAGTAGCAGGATGGCAGCTGTATGGAGGGTGGATGTCACAGGCATCACCCATGTGTCGCTTTCCTAGTCTGGTGATGCGAGCTTTGCTGAGTTGCTGCATGTGATTTTTTGAACGGTTGAGACTCTATCCCACTCAAAAATAGTGACCTTATCCTCATCTGGGCCACCCTGACAGAAAACAGGACAACCACAGTGGTGCAGCTCTGTCTCGACAGAATTGAAAAAACCTCCCCCAAGCTGATTAAGACAGATACCCCTTGAGCCCCCCAAGTTGAAAAATTCAATCTGGGCACATTTGTACCCATTTGTGACCAATGGCATTTCATTACCCCTAGCAAGGAATCTGCAAACTGCTTGCTTCGCCCAGTGGGATTAACCCTCAGCCTATCACATCATCACTCACTTCCTTGCCATCTACCCTGGGGTCTCACACGCATCCATGCCTATGCAACCAGCTTCAGCTGAGGAAACAAGGCAACGCGTTAATTCAACACACTTCCAGAAGGCACTGACACTTCTGTAAAAGGCTGTGAATGCACTGGCGAGGGCTTAGGCTGAACAAAGTCAAGACCAATCGTTTGTGCTGTAAACACGCACACGCATATGCTCACACAGACAGTATAATCAGAGCATAGTGAAGTACACCCTCTTGAAAGTCCATATAACCACATAAAAGCCTGATAATCAGCTTGTTTGATTCTCATACAGTATCTAATAAAACATCAACCTTTTGCAACTTATTCATTTGACTAACTAAAATAAGCTATAAATGCTTTTGCTTCCAGTGTTTGTTCAAAGCCTCCTCCAAAGTCATTTCCTGAAATCAAATCAGCAGCATACTCTCACCTAAGGACGAACTTCTCATGAACACAGAAAAACACACCACTTTGACCCCCTCAGGGTTGGGAATTGAAGGCATTCGGTCTAAGTACTCAGCTGTACATTGCGAATCAATGTGATTTTTCACTCGCAATTGAGTTTCCTAAACTACTTGCAGTGCCTGGCAAAAAAAAGTCATGAAAAATTGGTGCAGCGCAATCCTCTGCAAGGCTTGGAAAGACCTTAAAACTCAACCCCAGGGCTTCCTGGGAAAAAACATTGTGAGATGCAATGTGGATAAATAAAAAGAGCGTATCGACATTGTGTTTCTCAATTAGTTCAACAACCCCCCTGCCTATCAAACGAGGCTGTCAAATTCACAATGAGAAATTTTGACTGCATCCAACAGGAGGAATCAGAGTATTCATACAAGCAAACAACTGGAAGGGGGACTCTTATGACGCTGGTTACCTCGAGAAGCAGACATAACACTCTGAAAAACATGCAGGCTTCGGTTCTGAGCCTACGGGGAATGGGGGCTGCCTCTAATTGGCACTGATTGCTTTAGCAGGCGTACTAATGAGATGATACCGATCGGGCTTGGGAACACACTTGAGGCACCCTGTCTCCAACATCTGTTTGAAAAAGGCAACATGGCCTTGGAAACGAGACCTGAGCAGAAACATCACAGGAAAACAATAAGACGTCAATATCGGCTACGCCCCTTGACACGCTACATCCATGCGTCGGCAGGCTCAGGCCCCCGGAGGCACCCACAAATTGGCTTGACAGGGTGAGGTACGGTGGCTCACTGAGATCACGGTGACAGGGTGCCACAGAAATATGGAGCAGCCGGTGCGGAATGCTAAAAGGAGACAAATGGCAACATGACATGCTGTAGAAACCGCAGGTGTACCCTGGATTACGGCATTGGGGAAAGGTGGCTTTTTCGAGTGGAGCATTAGCACCGTCTACTTAAAGAGCCCATGGGGGCATAGCCTCTTATTCCACACAAATGATTGCATTTCATTATTGCAGAGTCGTCACCTGATGGTTTTATGCTTACTCCCAGGCCTCGGTGAAACTGAATGCTCAGCATCTTGTGCTCTGAACCAAAAGCCGGCTCTTAAAAATCCATACTCTCTCACAGCAAGTGCATGAGACAGATTTGGAGTGAACACGTCAAGAGGAATGAGTACAGTGAAAGGCGTATTGATGCTAACCATGAATGTCAGAAAGACGACATACCTTGGAAGATGGCGTTCATAAACCGGCCGGGACCTTGACGATGAGGAGTGATGAGGCTAGATTGGGGTTCTCCAAGTCCTATTCTCCACCTAGGTATTTTTCAGTTAATAGTAATGCCCCTCCTCCCACTGCACCGAGTCACTATCACGAGAAGCTAATGAAACCGCTAAATGCTAAACGGAGAATGGCCCGCAAACCCATTATGGCTGACGAATTGCAGTGTCTCATGCCGAAGAGGCCCAGCCGTGAGCTGCAGATAGGAGCTGGGAAATTAAACGGCCACTCGCTGTACATGCGGAAAACACTCTTATACTACAGTACATATCTATCTGTATCCCTGAGATATTCACATATATAAAATAAACAGCTTGCAAACTGCTTATAGCCTTCATGTCTGGTAGAAAATCGGATAGTAATCATTTCAGAAAGACCATCTCCTTCAGTAGTAGCTAGTGGAACACGGTGGGTTTACTGTTTTCTATGTGCCTTTTCTTCATGAAAAATAGGAAAGCTATTAGAAGATAATAAAAGTATCAGTTTGTACAAGTGAAAGTACGGGTACACCGGAATTCTTCGGCTTTTACATATCCCATCTTTTCCATGACACTCAGACAAACACACATGTACAGTAGTGCAGTTCATAATTACGAGTATAAGAAGGCCGATGTGATGTGAGATACACCACACACTTGTACTGTTTACTACAGAGAATTTCTGGGTAAAATTTTACCTGCCTAGTCTTGAATTTAGGGATCCCCCAAAACTGCTTCTTGTCTGCATCAATGCAACTGACGTGAGCCATATTTGACCATTTGTCTGCAGACATCCTGCAGCTTGAAACAAAATCAGAATGAGTCTAAATTAAATTGTTATATGTCTAAACAAAACCAAACATCCATTTAACAAATGGAAATTCCCCACAATTAGCAGCAGTAGAACTGATGTCATTCACCTATTAGGTTTAAATTCCAAGAAAAACTGATTTTGCAACTGTGGGCATCTCCTTGTGATGCTTTGCAACCTCCGTCAGAATCTACTGCTTTTGTGACTCATCCCTTGTAAGACTCTCGTTAAATTCTGTTGCAAGGGCAGCTGCACATTCAGCAGCGTCATTGAGCACAAACCTGATACAAGCTGACATTTTGAGGGCCTGTAAATATGACTGAATCGAGCTGAAATTTTGCACAGACGTTCATAATGTGGAAACAATTAAAGCATGACGTGTAGCTGAGACATTTTGATTACCTGATTGTCAGAGGACCATCCTAATAAACAGGTACGAGAGAAGCTTGGGGTCAAAGCTCACTGTCAGCTGTTTATCTGGTGCCCCAAAAGAAGTTGAGGTTAAGGATCTCACTCAAGGGCCCAGTGGTGAGATAATCATTCTGCAGTTCATGGGATTTGAACCGGTACCTTCCCGATATGGATACGGAATCATAACCTATAGCCACCCTCTAAAAATGGCAGCTCTGCTTTAACAGATCCTCCAGAACTACTGTTAACTCGTCACTGTGCCTCTTACATTTGGTTGTTTAAACATGTGTGAGCTGAGGAAGCCCCCCCCCCCGTGAAGAGGTACGAAGGGGAACTCTGCATAGCCTCACAGTTCTCTTCCCTGTCAGTCTGTCCTGATGTCAGACCGCGAAAGGCCCTCAGGGATCCATGTAGCTGACGAGTTGCTAATACCATCACCCTGAACAGTGATTCGTGCTATTTCCTCTGCTTCCATGTAGAGTTGCTTAGCGGGCTCAACACTTCACACTTCACAAGTTCATTAGTGGATTAGGTGTATGTTTAAGTCTTTTTGGTGGAGTGCCTTTTTCAAAGGTACAACAGCAACTCCTCTTCAGGAGATTTCATAAATCAAACAAAAAATTATAATAAGTTTGCTGTCTGGACCGGCAAACTCTCTCCCTCTTTCTCTCTGTCTCTCACATACACAAACAGGTAAGTTTACAGTTAGGTTTTGCAGTTAGATTGACGGGCGAATTTTCAGTTAGGTTTTGCAGTTAGATTGACGGGCGAATTTTCAGTTAGGTTTGCAGTTAGATTGACGGGCGAATTTTCAGTTAGGTTTTGCAGTTATTTTGATGAGTGATTTTACAGCTAGGTTTTGCAGTCAGATAATGAGTTTTCCCAAAATTGTTTATGGATATGCTCTGCTTCATATTTCATTTACTCCATTTACACCTACTGCAGGCTTTATTAAATACATTTTTACTCGATTCTAAAGCTGTAATCAATGAGGCTCAACTCCCAAAACCCACATGTGAAAGCTTTATATTCCTCAATCATTTTAAGGAATTTCTTCATCATGTGGTATGTGCATTTGTGGTAAGAAGATCAGCCTGTTTTCAGTTGTGTTTATTTTGAGTAAAAGCTAGTTGAACCAGCCCCTCTCCTGAGGAGATCTTAGCTGAGTTTGTCTTCTCAGAGGGGTACTGGTCGCCACACTGTGTGCCCCAGCTGACTCCACGCCTCTTGTGCCGAACCTCAGGCCAGACACGGGTCCCTGCAGCAGAGCAGAGCAGACCAGGCACACACACGCGGCCATCTGGGCCATGGTCATAAGACAAAAGACAGGGCTCAGGGAGGTGGGGAGGGGCACAGACCCTTTTCCCAGGACCGTGGACTTCCGACTCCAACCACCTGCCATTGGTGCTGTATTTCAGACAGTGTTAGGCTGTGCTTTTTCTTGTTTGGACAATCCTTCCTGGACTTTACCATAGCATCAGGTTTCTCTACCTTGGGCCTGGATTGCAGGAACACAAAGAGACAGCTTTTAATTTCTATAGATCGCTCCTCAGCGATGTATCGAGCGGCGGATTTTTTTTTTTTTCTTCCTTTGGCGCTTTAGGGATCTTTTCAAGTGTACCGAGGACAGGACTAAAGTCTCAAAACAAAAATCAATTCTAATATATTTCATCATGACATGGATTATGGAATTGATCGTCTTCATTTGTCGACGGCGGAGCACGATAAATAATTTAAAGAATAAAAATCTATTAGTGGTAGAGACCTGAGAAGCACAGACGTGAGGTTTCTCTGCATTTTTAAAAACTATTTTCCAAGCACAGCAATTCGGACATGGGCGAGTCATAACACAGCCGACTGAAATGGGCAAACGGGGAAAAAACTGCTGAGCCTCTGCATACACACACACTTTACATGAGCAGGTGCAACTTCTAATGTACGCTCAACCACCCTGCTGTACTACACCTTGTCCTGGCAACCATTAAATAATTTGATGCATTAATAAATGCATGCATTAAAAAAAAAGAAACAGCATGAGATCCTCCTTTCCTCACTGAGCTCATGTGCACATGCACAGGGATCACCAGCCCAAGGCAGCTAGGGGGGGCCTGTGTGTCTCGCTCCGGGCAGCATCCGAGATGAAGGGCTGTACCTCTGGAGGAGGAGGGCAGAGAGGTGGTGCTGGGTTTTCAGAGGGCGCACATTCTCAGAACAAGTCGTGCAAGTTTGACTGCGCCAGGAAAAAGTGGACTTGTGTGCTCTGAGCTCGCACCACAGACATTTACGAGTCTGACGGCGTGGTTGTCAGGCTCGAGTAAAATTTCTGGAACATAAATTGAAGGCAATGAACGGAAACAAACACGTAGGAAGGATTTCTCTCGTACTTATTTATCATTTTAGCTTGGCTGGGTGCTTGCTCTGTCTTTCCATTGTGTTTTGACTACCTGTTCTCCATATCTGCATTCAGTAAAGTCATAAACACCTCTTTACTGATAAACAGATGAAAAAAACACAGCTTTTATCACCGCTCATGTTTCTTCCCTGAACATTGACCGTATTGAAGTTCAGCACATGACCAAATATTTAGGGCTTGAACATGCGGAGGGCCTCGAGTGATGAGCTGTCTTGTTATGTGTAACAGGTGGTCATTGTCTCTGCAGGGCATTTCAGAGACCACGGGAGCTCTCTGGAAGAGGTAAATATATTTGGATAAGGTGGGCGGGAGCCCCTTGTCACTCAGCCCTCAGTCTAGACTTCCAGACCTGGATAGCTGATGTCTTTTCCACCTGAAACAGCCATTTTTCATGTCCATGCCTCTCCCCTCGTAAGGTCTCCCTTCCATCCTCCCATCCCTAATCCTACTTGCCAACCTGGCAGTTCTCGCATTACTTAGTTAAACACGCAGGATAAATTAACAGTTTAAACTTTTAGAAACAAAATAACAGCAAAACTAACTTTTCTTTTTAAATTTTTCTTTCAGTAGCCATAGATTGGTCGCACCGCAGGTTTCAAATCCCATTTTTTTTTTATTGGAAATAATATCACGTCCAATCCAACTCAGTACCTTCCCATAGCATGTTAATGGAGCTCATTTCTTCCGGCAGTTCCCTCAGGCAGAGTGTCTGAATGCATTGTGCCCTTGTGTACGACTGGACGCGGACACACCAACACACAAGCTGTTATTGCGCTGTTTTGATAAAGAAGCAGCCCGAAGCTGTATCCGCGGACGTTTCCCGGCTTCCGCTGTTCTGCAGATGCTAACAACCCCATAGCCATTCAGCACAGCGAGTCCTCAAACCTTGACATAACATCATTTCCTGTCAAGTGCTCCTCAGGCTCTTGTACTGGTGCCAGGCGATGTCTAAACTGGCAAAAGTCCATTCAGCTCAGCGCTGACTAACATGCTCCTGGCGAGTTTGTGTGGAAGTTCATGCAGCGGTGTGTGTGTTTTTTTTAAAAAAAACTGGGGGTTTTAAGTCCAGAATGTCTAGAAGGAAACACTATTAAACCTGCTCATTATTAGTACTGATTGACAAGAATCACCATCTAAAAGCTTGCCATTATGAGGAACTGTTATTTGAGATACATTCATTGATATTAACAAAATGTGTCCATATCTTCTAAGACCCACATACGTCTGTCTGTTGAACTAAAGGATTTCTAATTCAGAGCCTCTGGTTAGTGACACAAACATAACCAGTAACCATGTGTTTACCGCCACCAGATATATCTGGTTAGTTGAGGCTTTTATCCTCTACCATCCAACGTTTACAGTACAGTGAAAAAGTACTGCACCTATTGTCCCATTTCCCTAGCAAAATATAAAGAAATGAGGGGGTGGCTCAAGACTTTTCACAGTACTGTATGTACCCGCATGACATAAGCTGCTTGTTCTGTGAAGCGCCCATTTGTTCTGCAAATCCTCCAAATTCAAGGGCAGCTAACCCTTAAGCATGTGTTTTTGTTTAGCTAACATCGTAATCCATCTCCGAGATGACAGCCAAAAGATGGAGATCCCAGTGTTTTGAACTGTGACCAAGAAGGAAACAAATGCATTTGTCCAATAGCATTTTGATTATATCTCTCCTCAACTTGGAAGACGGGGCTCCTGGGTAATTTCGAATGGTGGCCATTCTGTTACAGAGTGACATTATACAAGCTCATATGTGTCATTAACGACTGACAAACACCACTTATCCTCCAGAACAAGCGGAACAGGTAATGGCTCAAAGGGGCAGGCCAGAAAACAGGATCACATCTCTGACTTCATAAAATTTTTGAAGGCTTCAGGTTTCATCGCTTTCTGGAAAACAGCATGTACGTACCAGCAAAGGAGACAGTGAGATCGAGGTGATTTATTAATACGCCCCCCCTTTTAATTTTGCCAAATGCTTCAGTGTTTACATTCAAGGACTACCACATCCTCTTTCGTTAAGTCTCTCGTTATTGCCGAGAAAAGCCCGGAAACAGGGCCAAAAGACTGTGAAAGGTAATTTATTTGTGCTGTTGAAGACAGACAGCATTAAAAGCGGGCAGTGGACTCCCGGTGATGGGCGATGCTGTTACTGGGCTGCCGTGTTGCTTAGCGTGTCCTTATTTACACAGCTGCTCATTAGCTAACGAAGCCACCACCCACAGTAAGGATCGATAAAGGGTAATTCGTCAGGACTGGCTGGTGAATTTCCCAGGCGGCTACATACCGACACCCCTGTGTTACCCACGCGGTACAATGCGCTCGTATTTTATATATCCTAGTGTTCAGTACGTTTCCATTAACTCCTTTATTTTTCAGTCAGTTCGTGGGTCAAGGTCTCGCTTCCATTTTGCTGTTTTGTATTTCAGTCCAGCCGTCAAGGATAATAGCCCTGTTGTTTATTTCCAGAGCAAGGTGCAATTTACTTTTGGGTATTTTTTTTTTTTTTCTTTGGATAATATGTGGTCAGTTATTTTAAATTTTAATTAAAAAAAAATCTTCAGCTAGTAATTAAAACAGAATATGTTTTTATGTTTGTGTTTGCTTGGTTTTCATGTGTTGATTTGCTTGGTAATGCTTTATTTCTTTGCCTCTTCCATTGTTTTCTGCTCGGTCTTTACTGTTGCTAAAGGTCGCCATCTCTGAGGATGGTGACAAATGACATTTAGCTTGTATCACGGATTCTTTTCTTAATGTCACTGCACAGCACAATCTATAACAATGGCCCTGTCTGGATGTAGCTTATTATTATTATTATTATTATTATTATTATTATTATAGAATATATATCATGCCTCATTAATAGTCTTTCAGTCTAATTATAGGCAAACAATTCAACAACAACGAGTATCTGCTTGTTTGTAAGTACACTTTCACAAATTCATCCATATTGTAATGTGGCTAATTGCAATGTATTTTACTTTTTTAGCTTCAATAAAGTGAGATTATAAAACTTTAATGAAATCTTTATCATAGGTTTCATCTATCATCTAGATATCTCCTCCGCTTATCAGGTGCAGCCTGAGATCCAAACAGCTTCGGTGCCTATCAATTCATCGCATGCCTTCCATTTTTTAAAATCACCACAAAGAAAATATTACGAGATTATCGCCTTCTGCAACCCAAATAATATTCATGAAACATTCTGGTGAGACTTTAGATCTCCCCACATTATTTATGCTGCAGCAGTGAAAGTTTCCTCTTTTTCATACAGATCAAGTCTTGCTACTTATCTTGCTGACCTCAGCACAAGCGCTCGTGTTACAGAAACACGGTCTTCTAGAGTCAGCCATGTAAATTGTTAGCCTTTGCGGTTCATGGAGGTGTTGAAATTAGCACAGTGTTTCATGGAAATAACCAAGGATGTTATCAAATTCCTCGTTAATCAACTCTGATAAAGCCCCAAATAAATTCTGGGTCTGGGTCCTTAAACACTTTAGGATACATCACCAGACTTGAGTACATCTGAGGTCGAGGCAATTATAAAAGACTTGTACTCGTTCCTGATCTCAACTTCTGTTTCTGAGTCACTCTCTCTCTAAAATCCCAATTTTTTTTGTCATTTAAGGGACTGAGCCACACTTTTTTGCTTTAAGTGTTTATTAAATATAATATATTATATTTAATTATATATTAGAATTTAATAATTTAATGTTTAGCGTCACACAGCACCCTGATCTGATAACGTCTCATCATTTTTAACAAGATTACATGTTAAAGGCCTTGTCTGGATTTTGTGGTCAGGGTACAGTCCAAGGATAGGGTTAATTCCAGGGGGTAAGTTTGTTGCTCACCTGTAAGCAGGTAATTTGTTTTTGATGGTTGTTTAATTGGCCGGTGATCCTTTAGGATGTGAGAATGGTATAAAATGTGCTGACAGTTTTTCTTTTGGAGTGAGAACTTTGATGGTATGGCTGGGCATCCAACCTGCTGTTAAAAACCAAGCTTTTCATCAAATCCGCCCTTCAGCCTTTAAGCCCTGTGCAGTGTTGATCTGTTTGCTGTCCGTATGGGCATGGAGGTTTCCCTGGAATCACACAAAGAGACTAAACTGCTTCAGATTTTAAAAGACCACTGCTGGGTAGAGGGTGGGCATCAAGGATCGAGTGGGCTTTCTGGGACCGAGACAAAAACACAACTGCAATTTGAGGTGTAGTAAAAAGGCACGAGGAAGTGAGTGAGTGTTATTGTCAGCTGACACCCGTCCATGACCCCCCCACTGACATTTTGTAGTTTACGCTATGACCCTCAGTAACCCATTCATGTGTCCTGCACCACCTATGGGTGCTGACTGATTATCCAAACAAAATTCTTTGGAAGCGCGAAGGAAGGACGCCATTATTCCACGCATTAATTTTCAAGCCCAGAGAGGCACTCTGCAATGTACTGTTACCTGGATGTAAAATAAAATGCATCAGATGGATGGATTAAAACATCTGGGCATTATGCTGAACATTGCCTGGGGCTCCAGACACAAGTTTGCTTTTGAACTGTATTAGTCATGGCTGAAGCCATAGATTGCTAGGCATGTAGCATAACTGACACGACTGTACAACTGAAGGCTACTCTTTTCCTAAATGTGTCTGTCTGCGACTCCTTTACATTGTAAGCAATTATTATTAACAAAAGAATTTTTTTTTTCTGTTCCCCTCTGTGGAGATGTGCTTGGGAGGCAGCTGCCGAATCGTTTTTTGATTTTATGCCAAGCTGTGATTTTTTTTTTTATTTTTATTATAATGGCTGTGCTGAGCACAAAAGCCAAAATATAGTGTTTAAGTTAAAAACAAAGAGGATAGAGCAATTTACGTGACAGACTAGCGATTCCGCATCATTCCTCAAGGGCCGTCTCGCTGTTTTGGCTTGGATTAGCATTTCTACTGTTTGTTTATTTTCATTTTTGAAAATGAAGTGCTGAAATTCTATAGCTGTAATGTAGTGTATTTAGAAAAATCAGAAATTCAAGCGGTTGCCTACCTTGTCTAATGGTACAGTCCTCCCCTGTGGACCAGATGCGCTTTAGAGACCCGCATTGTACTGTCAGTGACAGACATGGCGATAGTAGACCAACGGTGTCCTGACAGATGGCAGCAGTCTTCAGATTGGTCTGACCAGTGGTGTCTGACCTCTGAGACAAGCTGTCAGGCACAGACAGCCTGTCATGGGAAAGGGGGCAAGAGAGAAATTTAAACTTGTGATTTTGCTGTTTATTTATTACTCAGTCACACTCCCACATGACACCAAGCTTTGTAAGCAAAACTGCCCCCGTCTGGCTTGTGTGTGAAAATGAGGAATACCTGTGTTTACAAACCCCCCACCCCCACCGCCCAAAGCCCCCTATTCTCATGTCCGAAGGGACAGACCTATAGTCTGCGTGGGCACGTGGCATGTCAAAGCCGGACTCGCTGCTGCCGAGTGCTCCTGCCCGGACGTACTGCGAGGCGTGGGAGGTGAGAGTGACTCTATGAGCTCCATCCAGGCAAGCAGGCCTTCCACATGGAGGTGCCAGATGAAGCAGGGAATCCGGTACACTTGAGAAAATGAGGTGTTTTTAAGTCACTGGCCTAAATGGCCCTCTCATTATGAAAGCATATGGACTCTTGAAAGGAATGCCTTCGCCGTGTCAGCTTGGATTGTAATGCTGCATGAAGAATACGAGTTGGTTATGCTGCCCTCTTCTCCAAACCGCTCTAAATGAGGGCTGACCCCTCTGCTGCCTAACAGATGTCCTGAAAGGCATCTAGATGTTTAGAATTTAAGAAAACGCTACTCGTACAATACGAACACACGTGATTGGATCCCGTTCACCCGACTCAAATGGTCATCTCTGATTGGCTCTGTCTGGAGCATCTAATTGGCTCAGTACTTGGTTTCCAGAAGAATCCAGAGCATCGAAAGTTTTTATTGGCTGCTCTGGGGCAGTCGTCAAGTCTCGTCTCATGCTAACATCTCGCATGGATTGATTTAAACCAAACATTAACATCAGGACTGAATGACTGGACTCTCTGGGCCTGGATGATGTAGCCTGGCTATGCAGACACGTTTAGCTGGAGTATCATAGAGATCATAGAACTAATAGAGATCAGACACAAGAGTGCTTGGAGTTTTTAAAGGACAATTTCACGGGACCTAACTTCCACCCATTCTCCCTCTACACACAGATCCATACTCCTGCATGACAAGATCAGAATTAAATTCAGAGAAAAATGATTATAATTCTAATGACATTCAGATAAAATGGAGTTTTTAATTAATGGTAACTGGATAGAGATTTCAACCCAGAATATGATCATTTTAACTGTAGGATACTCAGAAAGTCAATTTTTATTACGTACAGCAACTGACAGAAAAAGCAGGGAATTACACTAATACGAAAATCCCCCCATTTCATCAGTCGAGAGTGTCTTTATTTGGAGAGTTAGAAGATGTGTTTGGGTTACTCATTTGTGCTGATTACCAGATGCGATGCTTCTCCGAGGTCCCTCACTGCTGTCCACCACTAAGAGGCTTTAGTGTAAGAGACACTAGGCCGCTTTGTCCTGTAAAGTTCACGTCACGGTGAAGTGTGCTGAGGGTTCCTGGGTCTGCTTGGCGATGGTTTATAGAAGTTTAGCGAATTACACATTCATGATGAATCTGTAGGAAAAGACATCTTGAGGCCTCGATACTGCCGCGGCAGCATCCCGATGGATCTATCAAGAGATGCCCTCACAGCAGAGCCTGACTTGGTCTGGAACTATCATACCTTAGCATGTGTATTTAGTGGTTTCATGTTTAGAGTCACCTGTTTAAATGGTTACTGGAAGCGAAAAGGCTCGTAGACTGCATATGTTAAGGTTAAAAGGCTAGCAGTGGCGGCTGGTGGTCTTTCAAACAGGGGAAGCACGTTTTAGATCTACATCATAAAATTAGTCAATTATCGACCCCCGCAACCAAGTTTGAAATAAATAGACGAACTTCATTAAACTGAAACAAGGTGCAAAGTCAAGAATGTTATATTTATGTTTATATTTACAGTAGGATATGTATAAATGAAAATAGTGGGCTATATGGCTAGCAAATAAGACTAGGAGAAGCAGCTTGTCTCAGGAAATCACTCGGCAAAAATACGCATGGGACCGAACTTAAAAGGCTCCGATGTCAAAACGCCGTCAATCAAAAAGAGTTCCCGCCCCTCTGACAGTTCCTCCAATCATCATGCAGCAGCCCAGCGTCCTGGCCAGCCCACTGCCCCATTTACTCCCAGAGACGCTGAGCTTTCCTGGAAATGACATTCTGAAGAATTTGTCCAATAAACGTCTAGCTTTGTTGCGCTTAAAATAAAGCATATTCTGAATTGCCACTGAAGTACAGTGAAGCTGAGCTTCAGTGGGATTTAATTGTTCAGGCTGCCACAGGAATGTATGGGAAAAAACATCATGTTAGACAACCTGCAAGAAATTATTGCTGGTTCTGAATGAGCTAGCCATGAAGTTGAATACGTTCTAGTATGCTCATTGTAATAGCAATGTAAATACAACAACACATTTTTGATGATTTTTTTCCCTGACATTTTAGAGCTTCCCTGGTCTTAGAGCAGTCACCTCTGAAGACTAGTATGGGTAGGATTTGTATCCATGGGAGGAGTCTCAGAACGTGCTTTACAACGGGAACAGAGAACAAAGCTCATCTAAGTTTCTTTCAGAAATCTGTGGAATGAATATACTGACATTATCACATGATCAAGCACAGGCTTGTAACATATTTGATCTGTTAGGGTCACGCTTTGAAAAGACTGCAACTCGCTGGGAATTCTGTGGATATGATGGCACATCATATGATGGGTAGATCAGAGGCGACTGCTGTAAAAAAAGTTCTTGAGTTTGCACCTTGTTTCAGTTTAGTAAAGTTTGTTCATTTATTTCAAACTAGGTCACGGGGGGCAATAATTGACTAATTTTATGATGCAGATCTAAAACGTTTTTCCCCTGTTTGAAAGACCACAAAGGCACTGCTGTAGATGTATTTTCATGAAGCCTTTTTATAAAGGCTCAGGAGACACTAGAGGAGAAGACGATATGGCACTTGTCAGAAGTGAGAGCGCACTGTCCATTAATAACATTCTAATGAGATACAGGGGATAATAAAGACCTATGCAGATCTGGCTGATGTGACAGGCGTGAAAACTGGCAACTCCAGACGAAAGTGGAATTTCGGGGTTTTACAAGTTCCAACTCTTGAAACACTAAAGACTCATCGGGGCAGAGGAAAGGAAGGCAAGGAGTATGTCAGGCTCCTCTAAAATGACCAGGCCACACGTGTGGGAAAATCATCCTCATTCTTGGAAATAGATTGTTTGTTTTTCCCAGAGAGCAATTATCAACCAGGCACCCCTGTGTGTACAGGAAAAAAAGAAGTTATGTTTTCATACTCCCTCTATTTTTAAATTTATTTATTAAATTGTTTTTTTTTGCAAGACACAATCTGTTAATGGTTTAGTGCCACCACTCGCTCTCGTGAATCCATAAATGGTAATTAAATAAGGCGTTTTGGCGCTGAAGGGCGGATGCTCGCGGCACAGAGCGACTCCGGTGGGAAGTTTGCCCATTCACACGAGGGGTACCATGGATTGGGCGCCCGCCTCCGAAGAGGGACGTCAGCGTCACGGTGGCAGCTTAAGGACACCGCTGGTTGTTTATCCCGCTCTCTGCCGTGCACTAGCCGGGAGCGACAGCCAGTCAGCTAATTAAGGGTACAACAGCCGTTCCCCATCCCCAAGAGGTTATAGCCTTGGGGAAAAGTCTTTGTATGATAGATTTGAGCCACCGGGTATTTTTGGTGCAGACGGTAAAATTGAAAATGGTTCTAAAGGCCTCTTTAAAGCCCACTCTGGACCTTGTACATATGCAAGTTCACATGTGTGTGTGAAAGAACCAGACTGAAATCAAAGTGCTGATCGGGGATTAAATATTCTTTGCAGTGCACTGCTCCTCTTCATTTGCCCTTCCTCCTGTTCATGGTGCACAATGACAAAAAACTAATCTGTGAAGCCAAGAGCAGTTAGACTCCTGTTCGAGAATTTATATGTCAGGAGATAAGCAAGAATTCTCTAATTTATGTGATAGGGGATAGACCGGACCTTAACCCATCATTAAGGAACGATTCACAGCGGCCACATGTACTTTGGCTGTCCCATATTTATTCAATCTGTCATCCATTTATTCCTGTGCGTGTTTATTTATGTATGTTTATTTATTGATAGATTCTTATTCGTTTAATCCCTCAACTGATTTGAAAACTGAGCCCCCCTCCCAACCCCCGCCCCCAAAACCCCCTCACTCTTAACCACCCCCGTTGTGTGTTTTACCTCGCCGCCCCTGTGCCCTTTGCCCTCGGGGGGGCGGGGTGGGCCTGGGGGACCATCTGCTTTAGATTGCA
>JAACJT020000377.1:0-20060 GCA_009936485.2 Gymnarchus niloticus | reverse complement strand
TGATAACAGTACATGGGGTCATCGCTGCCCTATGTCATTGAAATGTATGTGTTATGTACAGGAAATCCACCATGATAACAGTACATGGGGTTATCGCTGCCCTATGTCATTGACATGTATGCGTTATGTACAGGAAATCCACCATGATAACAGTACATGGGGTCATTGCTGCCCTATGTCATTGACATGTATGCATTATGTACAGGAAATCCACCATGATAACAGTACATGGGGTCATAGCTATCCTATGTCATTGACATGTATGTGTTATGTACAGGGAATCCACCCATGGTAACAGTACATTGGATCATTGTTTTCAGTTAACTATCCTCATGTCCTCATTAGTCTGACTCACCAGCCGAGTTTGGTTTTGCTTTTTGCTCTGAAGAGCAATGAACAGTCAGTACTGGTGAGTACACTAAGTGTAGACGAGTTTCCACCGGATGGTATCGGCTCGACTCGACTCTACTCGCTCAGCTTTACGTTTCCATTGCAGAAAGCTGGTGGTCATGACGCTGCACACAATTCCCATCACGTCATCTTCAACTTGACAAACAGGAAAGAACAATGGATGATATGGAAGGGATTCCGTATTTGATTCTCAGTATGTGGCTATTTGTCACAGCAAGGAGAAAACTTTTATTTCAGAAGAGGCTGAGTGCAGCAAAACAAAACACCGCTGAAAAACGGCGGTCTGCTCGGTCGAACGCCCAAACTGATGGTCCTCGGCGGCGACTTTGTAAATAGTGAAAGATCTGAAACACACATACACAGCATACCCATTTTAATATGTATTAGTACTTGACCATGGCGTGGTTTTGTGGACGTCCATATCGGTTAAAGTTAAAAACAACAGACAGTTAGTCAAATCCAAAATGACTTGCTAAAATGCTTGGCCCAGTATGCTTTACCCCCGTTGTGTGTTGATGATGAGAGGCTATTTATTCTCTCTGACCAGTCAGTAGCCTGCAGCATTTTCACGTGACGAGCATGATACCTACTTGGCTCCACTGGAACCGCGGCAGAGGTGGTACTAAAAAATAGGACCAGGTACCAGGTGCTATCCTCAGTTTTAGAAAAAGGAACGCAAAAAAGGCGAGTAGAGTCTAATCGAGTCGAGCCGGTTCCGTGCAGTGGAAACGTGCCATATGCTAGCTTTCTATGAAGGATTTTTTTTTGAACCAGTAGCATTGCAGAACGGAGAGGAATTTTGTGTGGTTCATGATTAATTACCTCTGCAGTCACCCCTGACCCGTTGTCCACATCCTACCTGCAGCTTGCTCTGAGGATCTGAAATTAATTAGCCTAAATACTTCATTTGTATAAATATGCAGGTCAGGCAACACGCCGTGCTGCTTTGTCAAGGAAATGGCCTTGTTGGAGTACATCTGAGGTATTAGGCATACAAGACCTCGAATAGTGATCCACAAACCCATGGGTGGTGATTTAAATACTGGGGAAGTTTACAGGGCTCCACAGTACTCAGACTGTCTCCGTTTTTGCATGCTTATTAGCGATTTGCTTCTCTGAGGGAGAAAGAAAACCACACTTGGAGGCCAAGGCTAACTGGAGAAGTGAGACAGCTGTCTCAGATGATTGAGATTCCATCTGCCTGAATCCTGAGCCGGTTGGTTTCCCTGGTGAGACTCCTCCTGCCTGAATCCTGAGCCGGTTGGTTTCCCTGGTGAGATTCCTCTTTCCTGAATCCTGAGTCGGTTGGTTTCCCTGGTGAGACTCCTTCTGCCTGAATCCTGAGTCGGTTGGTTTCCCTGGTGAAACTCCTTCTGCCTAAATCCTGAGCCGGTCGGAAATGGTGAGATTCCTCCTGCCTGAATCCTGAGCCGGTCGGAAATGGTGAGATTCCTCCTGCCTGAATCCTGAGCCGGTTGGTTTCCCTGGTGAGATTCCTCCTTCCTGAATCCTGAGTCGGTTGGTTTCCCTGGTGAAACTCCTCCTTCCTGAATCCTGAGTCGGTTGGTTTCCCTGGTGAGACTCCTTCTGCCTGAATCCTGAGTTGGTTGGTTTCCCTGGTGAGACTCCTCCTGCCTGAATCCTGAGTCGGTTGGTTTCCCTGGTGAGACTCCTCCTGCCTGAATCCTGAGCCGGTGGGTTGCGGCTCTGAAAGACTGGCGCTGCTTCACGTTTGGTGATCCTAGCTGGAGAAGACAGGGAGTGTCGTGTGTGCAAATGGGAAAATATGGGATGGATTTAGACTGAGCTGAGCCGGCTTTGGGCTTCCAGGGCACTCAGGTCTCTGTGGGGCTGGTGGGTGGCTAGAAGGAGAATTCTTCCCATTCATTTATTCCAACAAAACGAATGGGGTACATGCTGCTCAGGCATCAGCTGGATCTTCCAGCAGAGTTTATTTCCATTGTAAGGTGGTTCCCCACACACACACAACATAATTCATTTTTTCATGAGGACCATTCCTTTATTCCACTCCTAGTTTAAATTCATGTTTAGAATCAGGCTACTTCCTCATTAAATGATTAATTTAAAAATTTGATTCTGAATATTTTGGATGATCTTGATATCTTGTTGAACATAAACATTTCAACTCTGTCCTCCCATAGTGACGGGAAGTGATGTGTATTAACCCAGCATCCCACACTGATCAATAGGCTCCCGTGTTTTCTAACTGGAAGCAGCTCCCTCATCGACTCAGAGCTCAGTTTCAGTAAACAGTTAGTCCAGATTGAATTACAAGCACGACCTCTTCTCCAGGTAATGTTCTTTCGTAATGGTCCGGCTCTTCAGAATACAGCAAAAAGCTTAGATGTACATTAAAGAGAAGGCACACGCAGAGTCAGAAAGTATTGAACCAAAAATGATTGAAGGACCCCAGCAAAACATTAATTTAACAGCATTGTAATGTTGGATATACTTTCTGCCCACTAAGGACCTTTACATTGTGAGGGCTTAAATAAACATACTGTTGTTAATTAGAGGGCCAAATCGGTTCCAACTGGTTTGGGTTTCCCATGTCTTTAAAACAAGAATCTGTTTACTGACATCACTGCAGTGGTTTATCGCACAGAGATGGGAATGTCAGGCAATACCTGGTAAATAACGCCTCATCAAGAATCAACAAATCACTACTCCATTGGTTTTTAACAATATCCCATCAGCGACCACTGGTTAACTAGGTGCATTGCAGTCAAATAAAGGAGGAAAATTTGATGTTTGTGCTATTTATTGTCATCAGATTATTTACTTACCTTGCGGACGACGGGATCGAGAGGGACTTTCACAGCCAACACTTCCCCCACTCTTACAGCGGGATATTCAGGTCAATAATCTGAGGTGAAGAGCTGACAGTGAGTAATGATGCCCCATCTGGCATTTTTACCTGCCGTCTTGTGGTTTATGGCGTAGGTGACCCGCTGCTCTCCGCTCCTACAAACTACACGTGTCTTCCTAGAAAACCGCAGCCTAACAGGTCGTTACATCACGTTAAACAAGGTCTCTCAACGAGACTGGCAGTTCACAGCAGGGTTTTATGTTTGTGATGCTAATGAAAATGGATTCAGCACACCAGCTCCAGATGCGGAGAAAACTGCAATGATTCACAAATTGTTCGTCGTTGGTTAATGACACAAAAATGAAATTGTATGTTTGGTGTTAACGATGTTATCTCTGGACTATGATTTTACTGCAGGCAAAAAGTAATCACATCGAAAAATTCTCGTGCCGTGAGCAGTAAATTATTTCTTGAATAATATACCATTTTCATATACATAATGTGCATCTATGTATCATCCATTTAGTTTATTTGTATAATGTATATATGCTTAAAACTACATACAATGAGTCTTTTACATGTGCAAAACATGCTCTGGGTTCTGTCTCTTTCATATCAAAGCCTGTTTTGACATGGGATCCCCCTTCCTGAGGGCTTGCTTGTTTAACTCCTATCTCGACACAGAATTCTTTGTTCCACTTTTCGAGTTCATATTTACATCTAACAATGTATTTCTGTGAAGCAAACTCATTTCATTGTCAGTGGAAATGTATGTCTGGAAATTTCATAATGATTCAGTGCTCTTTCATCTGTCACTGCTTTTAAAATGCGCTGAATTCTTTCTAACTTTGAGATGAGGAGGTATTACTGAAGTGTCTTGTGAATCACTCAGTTCTGTCACTTCATATTTTCAACACTTAAAAAGTGTAATAACTTGTGTGCCATTCTGTGTATCAAGATGGCATCTAATCAGATTTAAAGGTAAAGTAATTTAAACCTCCTCACTCCTCAGTTTACTGGTTAAACTGGTTAAATGTTGCTTTTTACTGGTTACATGTTGTTCAGATATCACACTGATTAGGTTTTTTGACCTCAGTTGCTATTTTAACGCATCTGTCGTTACGTTTTTGTATTTTTTCAGAAAATCCACCTACTACCCATGATAAGAACTTGCGTGCTCATGTCTCATCAGGAAGCTAAAATAAGCCAAGACCAGGCTCACTTCCTTCTTATTGCCTAAATCCACAGCCTCATCGGTGAGAAGGTCATGTCATTTTGGTGTATTTCCATAGCTGTAGTATAATGTAACTCCATTTTAATACTGCTAGCTAAATCATTTTATGCCGGGTTTCAAGATGGTAGCAATAAACCAGAAAGGAGTTTTTGTCTGTTAGCTTTTCAGATCGATCAATGTGCTGTCAGAAATTCACGGAGGTTAGATAAATGGTTAACCCTTTCCTCCAAAACTCAAGTCAAACGGCAAGAAATGACTACAGTAGAAGTTTAAATTTGGAAGTGAAAAAGGCTTCAGTGTAACACAAAGATTTGTTGTGACTGGGGTGAGGGGTTCAGGTAACTCTGAATTCGTTGACCAGATTACCTCCAAGCAGATGTAAAAGATTCATTGGCAGGGTCTTTGTTTGAAATCATTCTCTGTTGAAATAGGGGCCACTGCTTATCAACTGGGAAAGTTCCTCCTTTGCTGCATTTGGTTTTGCGTGCAGGCTGGCACACGCCGTCCATCTGGTCAGAGCAGCTGGGTCAGTGTAACCAGACCTCACGGGAGTCTGCCCTAACTTTCCTGATGAGAGGTGAGGCTCGTGCTATGTACAGGGTCACAGAGACACAGTGTCTGTCCCGGGGACGTTATGTAGCCACCAGGCTGGCACACTGATTAGTGTATAAAAAAGACACGGATAATGAAGAAAATCCATGCGGCTTTCTGAATGGAGCATCTCTTGGATATGCTGCTGTGTGTTATTTCAGAATGCCAATGAAACACAAGCAGGCAACTGGAATGTGAGTTTCCTGGTTTATCCAGATAACTCTAACTAGTGTTAATTTTTTGGTTAGGGTTAGGAGCTGCTTTACCAAGACAGGGGATGTGTAGTTCTTTCCCCTGGCTGTACAAACAAACTTTAGCAGTGGTCTTTTAAATGTGTAACCAAATTTACAGGAAAACCACGTATCCAGCTTTCAAATCCATTAATACTGAAGTACCCAAGACATTGGAACATGTCAATGAGTTTGATTAATTATGATAGGGCCTAAGAAGTGATTATTTATTAAGTTTGATTTGGTTTGGATTCGTTCAATTAAAAGTTAGCCTATATTGATTAAAAGAGGCTGCTGCATAATGCAGTTCTGTAAAACAATATCCTTACAGGTATGTGAGTTGTAATTAATACATCGTATTTGATTTGATTTTGCCAGATATGTTCAGATAAAACAACAGTCACTAAAGGTATAAACAGTCAGTTTTCAGGCCACTTAACTGTCGACCTCCTGCTCTCCTCTGCTCAAAACCGGATTGACTGGACAGTTATTAAATATGGCATACAGGTGCCTGTTTTTAACAAAGCGTCTCATTTATCAGGAAATTAACTATAATTAAAACTCTCGTGCCAACAATATTTCTTATCATCATATCAAAGAATGCTGCCGCACAGAAGTGCCATTTTAATCTGTGCTGTTGCAGTCACCCGTCTGCTGTCATTCAGTGACTCTGATCAAAGTGAACCCCTCTGTAGAGCACGTGGGGACTTCAGACAAAGTGTGCAGTTCATTGTAAGATCACTCCAGGGATGAGAAGGGTGTGAGCTTTGTAATGCTCTAAACAGGACCCAGAACGGTCCGAGATAAAATTACACCCTTCTTCAAGGACACCAAAAAGGCGAAACCTGACTTACACACACACACACATTCACACAATGTGCATGTATATAATTATGAATAATCTTTTGCATGAATTGCAATTTTTATTACTGTATAGTATAATTTTATAACCCGAGATTGCCCAAGTCCCATTCAGCAAATGACTCAAATCGAGCATCATCAAGTTTAAAAAATCTTGGCTCTCTTGTAGAGCACCCAGGAAAGTGGATTATTTGGCACTTCCTGTCCAGATGGCCTGCCATGGCAGACCTCGTGTTGCACATCTAGCTGTGTTTGATGACGTTCCGAAAGGGGAGGACTTCAGTCAATACAGTACAGAAGATCATCATTTTAGAATAAAATCTTTGCTGTTTGCTTCATGCTAAGGAGTTCAGGAAAACGTGAGGATGCAATTGTTGCGGTAATCATACTGCTGAATTGTGTTCATTCAGAGTTGGCCGGTTACTCACTTCCTATTTCCTGTTACTCATTGGTACTGGACCTTGTGGTGTGTGGCGTACAGCTGGCTGAAGGCTGCCAGTTACCGCTATGCCTGCAAGTCCATCATACTCTTGGCTCCTGCTCACCAGTTCCTGACACTGAGACGCCATGGTCGCATCATAGTGGAGGAATCCACTATTAAACGTTACATGAGCTCTGACACCACACAGGACCCCCACTCCAGACCCAAGGGGGGTTCCTTCCAGTGCCTTAATTGACAACAAAGTAACTTCTGCAAAAACTGAAGTACAAATATGCCATGAACCAGGTGTGTGTGTGTGTGTGTGATTTGTTCTTGGGTCTTACTGCCTCAGGTGTACTCTGGAGCGGGGCGTACACAGCAAATAGCCTGGGCGGCCATGACAGGGACCTTACGCCAAAGTCTCACAGTAGCAAGCCGGCACCCGGGGACCGAGCAGGTGCTCGTATACATGACGGCAGAGTCAACCGTGCAGAAAAACAGGGCAGATTACCTCAGCCAGTCAGAGTTTTACATCCTTCTGCTTCAGGGCCCAGGTGTCGGCTGATTAAATTAATTGCCTTTACACCATTGCTTCCATGGAAGCTTAGCGATGAATTAGGTCAGGAAAATTTGGATACATTTGTAGGTACCTACTGCAGGAAATATCACGCTGGAAAACACGTATGGAAACAAGATGCAAAACCTCAGGCTCATTGAAATAATTAGCCCTCTAGGCATTAGGGTGCCTTCTGCAGAAAATTTGTACCGTTCCACGTGTGCAGGACGTCATCTCGTGTCGAGGATTGTGAAAGCAAGTACAAGTGACAGCTATAGGCTAACAGTTAAAGAGGCTGCCGTCTATTGTTGAACAAATGGGCGTGAGAGTCAAGAAGCCTAATTAACTAAGAAGAAATTACAGCCATGCTCACTCGGGATAAGTGCTGTACTTTGACTGTAAATGCAGTCTGGCTGACAGCAGCAGGGAGGTCCTGGCAGAGAGTGCACGTGTTGTGAGAGGTTGTATTTTGTCTGTGTGTAGCACCGTCAGAGGAAGATAAAAGATCACACTGTGGCTTTTCAGACCTCCACGTTCTTCCTGAGAAAATTTTTTGCTAGCAGTTCTTCATGAGGAATGGAAGTGATGAAGAGGCAGGCTGACCCCGTGGCCTTGTCAGGCAGCTCTCGGACGGCAGTAATCTCTTCACGTCCAATCGGTTCAGTCGTCTGGGGCAACTTATAATAACGAAGCACAGAATTTAATCAGTCTGTGCATTCGCGCTGCAGGAATGGCGTTTGACATGTGTGGGAATGGCCGATCTGCATCAGTTGTATTTTACGTGCTGAAATTCAGCGTACAGAGAGAGCGATGCTGAATGACGTGATTTCTCCTGTCCAGTGACGGCCAGATCTTTGTTTTTAGATTTACAGAAGGATTTGGGTAGAATTCTTGTCTGTGGATATGCCAGCAGTGAAGTGGTCATCGCTGGCACCAAAGCAACGTTATGTTTTTGAAGAGTCAGACTCCAGCTGAATTACTGAATTACTAATAGAAATGTAAATGAAATATGAGTGGTAAGGGACACGCCTTTGGCAAGGTGATACAAATGGAGGTCAGCCCGCTAGCTGGCCTTTTCGTTAACGATCTATGGGTTAATGATACATGACACCTGGGTTAATGTTAGATGGCAGCTCCCGTAGATTGTCTTATCTCCAGGCAACAGCGTTATTGCCAAAGGACATTCAGTCCATGGGGGTAGGGTTGTCCCATCGGTCGGAGGGAATTTGAGTTAATAGACATAATTAGGTCAGCTTTGGGTTAAAAGTTTCTGTGTACATACAGGGAGTCAGTTGCATCAAAGTTAACAACAATTCGCTTTATAGTGTAACCTGTAGTTAAACACCGTGAGGATGGTGTAACAAATATAATGTCTAACCTTTTCCATCGATTTCCCCCGCAAATGAACGGGGGCGTCCCACTTTTGAAAGCTTATTTATTATGGAGCAAATGCCAACCAGCAAAACCGAGAACGTTAAACCCAGTCGATACTGTTGCTGCATACGGGTTGAGATGGGGGGTTTTCAAAATGCTCCCATTGATTAATGAAGTCACACTCGCTTTTGTGACATTTAGACCAACGGCAGTGACTAATCCTGTCTCGCTCCCCGATACATGCCTTGTGTTTCAACTGGCGTAACCATTGTGTTTTTTCTGTGTTAAATGCCACTGGATCTGTGCCATGCCACAGGAAGTGGCGCATCTCAGAAAAGCCCATTTCTTATATCTAAGATTTTTACAGAAGAGCCTTCATGTTCTGACCAACATGCTGGCTTCCCAGAGTCCCTGTCTCAACGATTCCTGGACCACTGAAGCCACAGGGTACTCCAGGTGCCCCGGAAGAGTGTCTGATGGCTTCTCCGGCACAAGGCATGCAGAGCACTCAGAGCCACAGTCCCGGGACGTTGCTCTTCTGCGGCCTGCATGATTCTCCTGCATACATACACCACCACCACCACCATCAGATCAAAAGAGCACGTGGGAACGGGGCTGTGTTGGAACCAAGGTGAAGTTTGAACTCTGTCTCCTGCCAGTCCTCACGTTTGCTTTTGCTGCGTGGGATTGAACCACAAGCGGCCATTCAACCATGGGCAGCAGGGGGCAGCACGAGCTGGAAAGGGTCACCGAGTGCTGAAACAAGGGGACGAGCCTCCTTACTCTGTGACAGAGATCACTTTGGTTAACAACCGTGGTCATGGGTAGATAGATGGGCAGATTCCATGGGAAACCGTGTCCTGCCCGCTCTTCTCTAACTTGTATTTCGAAGCTCATCCGAGGTTACTCACAGTCACGCAGTGCTGGAAAACTGACCTTTTCAAGATACAAACTCCCCACTGTTTTTAATAATCAGCGTATTAACAGTTAAAAGGGTGAAATTACAAACCAGGAAAAATGCGGCTTCATCAGCTATAATTAACGGTCCCAACCAAGAAGTCGCTGTAAGTCAGAGGTCGCTTTACCTGAGTAGCCACCTAACTCACCTGCTGTGTGGTGCTGATGAGGGAACGATAAAGTCACACTAGGCACCAGCTGCATCATTCAATGCTAACAGAAGGTTCCCGGTTTGCAAAGCTCTGTGGCTCCCAACTTAACGGAAGACAGTCGGTACTATTCCCCACCTCTGACCTGGCTCCAGGTGGCTCCGGATGAAACCCCAGGCTGTCAGAGAAAGCATTCGTTTTGGTGAGATGACAGACTGGCGAGACATTATTGACGCTCATGGGGTACAACTTTTGCTTACACAAAATATATGCATTTGCTTGCATAGTGAGTAGGGTACTATGCATTCTAGAACTTAAACCTGGATTTTGGTCTACCAGCCACGCTAATTCTGATTCAGTGTGAATGTGTCTTAGCGTGTACCATCACATCTGTGCCAAGTGTTTATGTGAGTGAGCGTGTGAGTGCCCTGTAAGGCCTGGCAGCCTGCCTCTGTCGTATCTTGGCATATCCAGCCTCCAGATCAGTTCTCAAGCAGTAAGAGATTGATAGACCCAAACATACCGGCATAACCACACCTCTGAGCTCTTTATGATGACTCACACGATTAGAGCTGAGGATATATGATTATCCGCAGTCCGTCCCACCACGCTCCCCAGAAATCACCCATTTCCCTTTCATATCCCGTGATATTCAACCGGTTGTATTCACCACGTCTCTGTAAGCGGTTTAGTATTCATGAAGCAGGCATTAATGCACCAGAGACATTTCCATTTGAAAAGGGCAGCCCATAAATATGCCCTGAAATCATATTGCACCTGTCCATTAAAGATTCATCCTGGTCACTTCTGAAGATAACACAAAGTGACTCAAAACTGTAAGCAGGCAATAAATAGCACATAATCAAAGCTAACTTTTATTAAGTTTTTTGATATCGTATAAACATTGGTGCCATTGGTACAACTTTGAGTCACATGTTTGAAAAAAGACTTGCTAATCACTGAGCTTAATGCATCCATGAATAATATGCATGTAGCGTGTGTTGATACATACCTTTATCTATTCATGACTTATGCACATTTTCCTCTGCTGGAGCCTACAGGACCTTTCATCTTGTCAATCTGAGTAGACATCAGTCTCCGGTAAGCACTCTCCTTGCCAATGACAATGTGTGTCAAAAAAGGAAACAGCTTCAAAAACTTAAAGCACATCTTTTTTCTGTCCTAATGGACCAGCACCACCACTGGAAACCGCCGTCCTTCACCACAGCTTTAATCATTAAAAAAAAAAAAAAAAACAAAGCACTAAAGCAATCGTTTGTTACTATGCCTGTTATGTACAAATAGGGTTAGGTTTTCTAACAGGGATGGTGTTTTGCTGCTGTAAACTGCATTTAATGTATCGCATTTTGCTACCCTGCTCCATATAGGGCCCTTTGAGAAAAAAGAGCCATCTAAGCAAATGAACTGTAAGCATAACCTAAGGATGTCACCAGGACAACGGAGCTCTGGTCAGGAAGGCTTGGCGAGGCATGCCGGTGAGGAATTTTATGGCTGTGTCCTTTGGGTGCTGGCCCAGGTTGATACGAGGAAAGCATCAAGGTCTTTGTGTTAAAAGGTCTAACAGGAGAACCAGCCCCCACGATTCTCCACAAAAATGTCCCAGACATCAGCAGGACTGATTTGCCTTTTGGATTCTGTAGAAACAGAACCATCCTGAATGATGCCAATGGCGTCTGTCTACTTCAATTTACTACAGGCCATTAAACCCCCTGTGCGCTGTTGCCAGGTTGGGGCAGGCCTTGCCCGCATGCTGTGCTCTCAGCTTTCCTGTTTTGTGATGAAACTTGCAGTGAATTTGGCTGAGCAGTTGGTGCAGATTTCCAGCACTGAGCAAACAGTTTATGCAGCAAGGGATGGCTGGAGAAGCAAGAGCAAAAAGACTGACATAAAGTGAAATTACAGAGTGCCTTTCTAAACATGTAAAATGGCTCTCCTTTTTTCAGCTCCTACAACATCAGTCTTAAGTTATGAAAAGCAGTGCTTGCTAACATGCCATGGGAAGGAATATGGACCCAAAATTCGTTTTATAAAAGAAAGTTAATGGGTCATACAACCTCAGCTGCAGAGGGTCTATTGAAGAAACATGCTTTTCTGGTCCAAGACGCAACAAAATAAGCCTTCCATTCTAATGAACAGCCACAGAAAAACAACAGGATTAGTTTTACGGCTAACAAGCAACCAAGGTTCAAGCTACATGGTTTGTTTAATGAAGAAGGTCAGTATGCAATCAAAATGTCCTCAATTAGGCAGCAGAAATTTCCTGGCTAATGAACTCATCTAAAAATTCCTTGGAAGAGGTCTTTGCTAGCTGGCCAATTCTATTGTAAATTGCCATTTTCAGAGTATAGGCTATGTTCTCTACTTTGCCTGCAGGGGACCCAGCTAGTGTGTACTAAATGCTATAGATCAAGTTAAAGGCAAATTTAGAGGTACTTCCTGATTGGGTCACAGAGATGAGTGATCTTCTATAATACAACTGATAATCCACTTTTTGACATTTTGCATTGCGTCCTGCTCATGCAACTATTGACTTTCACCCTGAAAGACACAGAGAAAATAAGTACATACTAAAATGTGCTTCCAGTGGGCTACCAGCGATTGTCTTAGTTAACAGCAGTCATTCTGAAGCACACTTGTGTGTAAATTTGAGTAGGACAAGAACCAAGTGTAGAAGGTGTCAGGAGGGTGACTGTTTGGAAATGTCAGTTACCTCAGAGATAAAAAAAAAGGCCCTTTTGGTCCTCTTTCTGCCAGTGTTGCATAAACATATAGAGTTTCTAAGGAACTGCTTCAGTTTTTTATATTTTAGCCTGGACGGCAGATACCTATGGACATCCTCAAGAATCATGTCAGAGTGCTGAGACGGGTCTCTCACATTAATCTGGGAATCATTTGTCATATCGACACGATGTCCAAATCTGGGCGGATGCAGCGAATCGGTACGAATGTATCAGAAGAGGTGGATGACTGCCATTTGGGCCTGTAAATGCGACTTTGGCCAGGTCTGAAAACTGTAAACCATGCATGGCATACTTTGAGGGCACCGATCCCAGTGGCCCCAGATTCTGCCGTGGCACGTACAGGTTTCAGCATGGAGGACGCCAGCAGTGGAACGAAAGAATGCATCGCGTAAAGCTAAATTAGCACACGATACACGATTATTTATACCAAACTCCTTCTACACATTAGTGATATTACAGATTCAGCAAAATTAAGGATGTAATGTGCAACGAGATCGAAATGATGTGTCTTGTGCCCCAATCTGGGTCCTTAAAACTGCCATTTCTTCTACGCCTTCAGTTTCCTGTACCCCCGTACGCATGAACGTGAATTCTCAGTATAGTTAGGACAAGGCTGGTTTACTGAGCTCCATGTTAATACAATTCTCCAAGAAATTGCATGTCCCCCTGGGCACACAGTCCTTTGCTGGCGTGGTCTCCTTTGACCCTCCTTATCTCCCTGCCTCCTCTTGATTTGAAGCTTGATGGAGGGAGACATCTTCCGTCAGGCTTCAGTCTTCTGGTCACATTGGCCTTTCTCCGTGGCATCCACGCTGTCAGTCAAACGTCTGACTGTGGATGTGTTATTCTGAACCCACTTGCTGTACAATTTCTATGCTGACAGTTCTCTTCGTTATCTAGACTGAGTGAAAATGGCAAAATTGATCAAATTACTTATGAAAATGAGGTCCCTTAAATGTCCAACTTTAGATTGTGCTATAAATCACTGCAGTACTTCAAAACCCAAAAACAAAATGGAGTTTGGTGTCGACGTGCTAGTTCCCAGGAAAGAAAATGAATGACCGATAGAGTCTCAAAAGCAACAAGATGGAAAGATTCAGCTGTCAAAATAGTAAACATGCCTTTTGGAAACGTGATGAGCTGGACAAAACTATGGCGGTAAATATGGTCGCTGGGATTTGATGTAATATTAATAATAGTATGGAATCAGGTGAGCATTTCTCGTTAAACACTACAAAATGCACAAAGGCTTGGCGACTGACTGAATTCCACGTTTACAAATAAGAAACAGCTGATGTTCGAAATGCTTGAATTTCAGGCTGGTTGTCATGACGTGTTTCATGTGGGTGTTAATTAATACGGCAGAGAGTGTGGTTTGTGATAGCAAATGCCATGGGATCCATAAACATGCCAGTATCCACACTGGCTTTCACAGCAAGATAATGAAATTGTCCTCAGAACATTACTGGAACCCATGACAACCGAAGCCCAGTGCTGGCCAAAGGGTCATCGAGCAGGACACGAAGAGTGGCTGCCTCAGCTTTATACAGGCTTGGTTTGTGTCCTGTTCCAGTATGTGGAAGGATATGGTGCTGGGCTATGTTGACCACGAAGGGTACTATACGTCCACCCAGCAACAGAAGCACAGAGACGTACACAGTCCGCTGTTTCAACCTGTGTTTCACAGCCCGGTCGTTGTGCCTGCCAGCCGTCTCTGCCAGTTAGCTCTGCCGGTTTTGTTCTGGGTTACTGGCTACGCCTGCAAGTTTATCTGGTGGGTGTTTTGCAAAACCCAGGACTGCTTTTATTTACTGTCCTTTGTGTGGGGCGGTGTAGCTGAGTCTGTGACAGATCAGTCGCCATTTCAGTTTGCCAGATCATCATGGCTTTGTTCATAATGACATAACCTGTCATTTATCAGCACAAAAGTCTTCTGCCATCCCTGGCTTTGCACATTAAAGCATCCTAGAATTTTACTGCTATTTCGATGATGGTCATTATTTGTCTATGAAATCTAGTTCTTTTGTTATGGGCTAAGTTTAACTTTAGCCAATTGAGTAATTCTTGGCAAAGGAACGCTGAGTACTCAAATTCCATTGGCTAAAGTAAAGCCCTCTGCCTAGCAACAACTTGGGCTAAAGCTGAATGGCACATCTTGTGGGTGAGGAGAGGAGATGTGTATGTGTGAAACTGAATCAAATATACTTAGACATGGTGTAGAAAATAGCTGCTCAGCCCAGCCTGCTCTCACTTCCATAAAAGGACCAACAAAAAATGAATCTGCCCATTGTTCTGGTGATATTTCAATATAGGAGAAAAGATCTGGTGTGCTGCTAGCATTTCTACGGGACTTGGGTTGTGGTCCTGGTGGGAAATGTAGGAAGACAGAAAAGAAAAATATACGTGCTTTCTGAAATTCATCACAAATTCTGTTTCCAAAAACAGGTTTGGGGAGCTGTGGGCTAAGGAGCAAATTTAAACATGAAGTCAAACCCAGAAACTTTTGAGTCAAACTCAAAATTGCAGAACTCAGAATGGCAGTCACGTATACTTCAGTTTCATGGCTCAGGGTTAAAGTTGGCCAGCTTTCCATCGTAATGTAAAAGGCTTCCTCCTGACAGTCAGCCTTGATCCTGAAGCCATCCTTCAACAAAATGTCTCCTTCTTTACACGCTGCACTCTTTGCAGATTGCCGCAAAATACAGCCCCACTAGCAGTTAAAAGGCTGAGCGGTGTGCTGTGGTTGTCAGGAGCCTAGCTTGTAATGTTCTCTGCTGGCTGTTGTTGGAGCTCTGGTAACAGGTTAACACAGATTTAATCTTAAGGCAGGTCTGTGTAGAAACGCAGTGGTAAGTCTTTCTGCATTTATTTACATATTTCTACACAAAAATCCAGGAACTGGACAAGCAGCGAACATCAATTAAGAATAATATGGGAGTTGATCAAATTGCTTCTTTCGGTATGCTGTTTAATTACACCACTAACTTTTGTGCTATTCAGAATTGTTTCTTTTAGCCTTCCGCATTGTCAGGGTAACCTCCACAGAGGTGCAGGAACATCTGCCAAAAGTCGTCTACTCCAGAAGCACTAGGATTAGAGGGCGCGATTCATCCAAATAACACATTGGTGAAGAAATATTACTCGCTACTGCCCCGAGTGGACACAATGCAAACAGCATTTTTATTGATCATTTTCAGTTTTTAGAATGAAAGGTAAACAATGTGCCAATCCAGCAAGCTACATACACACCATAATTATTGTCATTACACAGACAAATACACACAGGCTGTCCTACTTGTAACCTGACATCAGTTTATTGAAGCAACCAGTAATTCTACTTGTGAGTAAAGTGATTTTTACAATGTCTGATAAATCACGTAGAGATGGGGGAGCCTTCAGTCTGCTGTTATCCCTAAACGTTGCGTTGACATTTCAGTTCACTTTCAGCCAGTGTCACTCCTGTTCCTTAACTGTTATAGTGATTGTAAGGATCTAGGCCAGTGCATCAGTCCACTTCTCAACTCTTGCCATTCCTATAGCAAGGACGTCCTGCTTTTGGTGGGAACAGGGGACTGTGTGCAGGACTCGGGCTTCACTGTGGTGCTCCGTCAGCTTTCCCTACAGTCCTTCCTGCTCCTGTCTCAGTTGGCCCCTCCAGTTCTTTACTTCCAGCCCGTGCGACCCGGCCGCTCTCCTTGCTCTCAGTTTGATTTTGCTCTTCATGCCTGAGTAGAACCTCTCAGCTCCGTGGGGAATTGCCCATTGGTAGCTAAGCGCTCCAGGTCACGGGGGGCCACAACTGGTAGAACAGGCGTGATACTGACCACCACAGGACTCGTGATGTGGGTCCCGGAGGACCTGTGGTGGATTTGGTATCGGTGATTCCTTTACCATGGTTGGACATTTCTTCAACAGTGCCTGTAATGATAAGACTGCCCATAACTAATAAAAACAAAATAATTGAATGACTAAGCAATCAGTAAGTTGAATATAAATTTATAAATTGACGTTTTTGAGATCTGACGTAAATACGGTTCTTTCTTGTATGTTAGCTTGTAACAAGCCTGGTTCCTCCCAAGGTTTCTGCCTCTTGAGGGAGTTTTTCCTTGCCACTGTCACCATTAGCTTACTCTCTGGGGACTGTGGGCCCGGGACTCTGTAAAGCGCTTTGTGACAGTGCTTCTCGTTAAAGGCGCTATATAAATAAAAATTGAATTGAACTGAATAGTTTTTTTTTTTTTTCACACAAGACAATAGAAATCTGAGTCGTGATCTAAAATAACACTAAAGGATTGCATTTTTAAAAATGACGTATGTCTGGGTGACTCGACATCGCCCCTAGTGGGTGAGTGAGTGTATTACTGCCATGTGCTGGATCCAAGGTGTACCAGTAGTCTACTTAAGCATTTTTCCTTAGAAAGGATTATAAATAGGGATATATGGTACAATGCTGATATATACCTGGCCGGTAAGAATTTACAAGGATAAAATTTAAAGAGAAATTATAAAGGCTGCATAGTTTTAACTATGGACATCTGCAACCTTAAAAAATGTTGCTAATTATATCTTTATATTGCAGTGTAAAACAGCCACTGACACATACCATACCAGTCATGTAACTGTCTGAAAGGCGGGCTCGTATAGCAGACTTTCTTCTTAGCCACTGTGATAAAGTTCAGTATAATGAGTATTAATTACACCCACAGCTGGAGATTATAATACCCAGGGTTTTGTTCCAGCTTCTCCATGAGTCACATCTTGATTTGCTGCTCCACTGTAGATGCTTCTTCCAGGTCTCCATTCAGGCCTCTTCATTTCACTCTCATGTTTTCTGCAAATGTCAAGTAGGCATTTCCTATCGAAGGTATGACCCGGGAGCCTAATTTTGAAAGTGTGCCTTTAATAAACCATTACGTACAAAATATATTCAAATATTTCACATATTTAGTAATTAAAACATATGAACATTTTTTTGTAATTGTGGTTTTCAAGTTATGCTACTGGATGCATAAACACAGGCTTTAGTTGAGATTACCGTCAGCCAAATCACTTTTAGCCAACCTATTTGCATTGTATCTAAATTAAATATCATTCGCTCATCAAGACCCTGGTTCCACGTCACCCTCTTTGATCCACAACCCAGCGTTGCCTGGTAATTGCCCCTCCACCTTCAGGAAACATCGAAAGCTAACTGGTCCAGCCACCGACCTGTTCCATCTCACTCATGGTCATGACATCACTGGACGCTCTTCTGTTTTCTACTGTATCATTTGTCTCTCCTTCCAGTGCTAACTTGCACTCTTTATAAGCTCATCCTAACAGCTCTTACACTCATTAGCTGGCTCTTTAACTGCTGCATGCTTATGACATAAAATCTGGTTCACCTGCTGTCGCTTTTGACAAAAGCATCCAACAAATAAATGAACGTACATGTAAAATGGGTATTGAGAATGGTCTTCTCTTATAGTTCAGTGGATCGTGTTCAAATTCAGAGAAGAGCTGGGGGTACTTTAATGCATTCTCCTCTCTTCATGTATTAAAGCCGTGCTTCCATGTTGTTCTCAGGTCTCCAAAGCGAACAGATGTAATGTAACAATATGGTTCTGTTCATATTGGTTATTTGTAACAGGCAGGTTTGTTTGAATGTGTTTCCTGTCACTATGCTGCACACTTGTAATGATCCTTTCACAGACAATAACCTGCCAGCTGTGACTCAACAGAATTCCTTACTGAAAACTCCAGTAGATTATGAATGCCTGAATGTTCCCAGTAGTACATGTCTCTCTATCTGACTGTCTGGAATCCCTGATCATTTACAAGTACTGTGGCCTCAGACCTCTGGCATTTTAGGTTTTTTAAATCGGTGGATGGATGGATGGATGGATGGATGAGTTGCTAGTCTGATTTTCCCAAGCATACAGTAGAATGTTGATTATCTAAACTTCAGTCATCTTACTGCATAATAAAATAAAATCCATCCATGTGCCCATTCTCTAATTCTTATCTTGTTCAGCATTGAAGGGGACCTGGAACATATCAGATATATAATTTAAAAATCACTTTGGATTTCTGCACTCATGCAGCAATATTGTTTGCATTTTTATTGCAGTGGTCCCTCTTCAGAATGATTCCAGGCGTCTGCCTCAGCTGCATCCTCTTTGCAGCTGCAGCCTTTCCTGCCATCTGCATTCCTTCATTCTGCAGGACTCTGCCAGTACAGTACACCAAATCCAACCCGCCTGTCCCTTAATACATGTTTTCTTTAAACAGTAACAAGATTTCATGTGTGACAGCTAATTAAATTGCTGTCTATAACCTTCCGATTATATATATTTTACACAGAATTAACTCTGCACCTTACTTCATGAACATACATAAATCAGCCACTACGGCTTTCCGAATAGAAGTGTGTCTGTTGGTAGCAAACTCTCAGTATATGATGTATAAACAGAAAAAAACTCTCAATAATGTCACCGTACAGAGACAGCAGCTGAAAAGCTTGATGTCTTCTGCATAGCCGTTTATACGAATTCTGTAACATGATTATACAACAGCCGGCCAGGGATGGAATACAGGGAGGGAATTTAAAGTTCACACTTTGAGGTATTTAGTGTAGCACTCTGACAAGACGTATGGAAAGGGGGAATGACTGAGTGCCGTTTACGCACCCCCTTTTACCATGGAGAGAAGTGATAATGTGATGAGAATCTGACAGCATCTGTAATAAATATGACAAACGGACAATTGGCAGTCTGTTCCTCTGTGATGTCTAATCTTTGGTATAATCTCTGATATCGTTCATTGAAATGGACTCAGATCAATTTAATCTAGACAGCTGAAACAGTTGAGGGATTCTAGATGGAGAGAGTGATGCGTCCAGACGTTGCTCCAGTAGCCTGTTGCCATGAGACAAAGGCGAAAGTCACCAAGAGACAGATAAATCCATTTGATGTTCTTGACTTCTCCTTGAACATCAGCAAGGCAGTAGCTGCCTGTGCATACAGAGAAGTCACCGTTCAGGGATTTCAGGAAGCTCGATGGAGCCGCTGGCCGCAGGTTCAGGAAGTCTACCTTCTAGTCTGTTTCTTGCCACGCCTACCAGCGACCAGGGTGGTAATACCAGATGCTGCCCGAGTCACCTGCAGTAGTGCGGATAAATGCAGAGAAATCAGTGGTGGGGTCCGCAGGAGCTGGAGAGCAGAGGAAACAGCCTTTGGAGATGCTCTCTGTGCACTGTAGCAGATGGTGATTGTCATGTGACATTGTTTACCCTCCACTCTCTGGAAATTACGTGTAATTGCTCTGAGGGGGTGACTGATAGTCTGGTTCAATAGTTACACATTGGTATCATACTCTGAACAGAAACATATACAACACTTTAACACATTTCACATCACTGCTCTGAATGCACCATCAAGTTCATTTATTTAAAAAATTCAAACACTTTTTTGATGTTGAACATTTTGCACAGATGCAAGAACAGTTATCCACGGTCTAATAGTTTAACAAAACTACTACTGCTTTTCTTTCAGCTGCTCCCATCAGGGGTCGCCACAGAGGATCAACTGCCTCCATCTCCTCCTATACTCTGTATTTTGCTCTGTCATACCAACCACCTGCATGTCCTCTCTCACCACATCCATAAACCTCCTCTTTGGCCTTCCTCTTTTCCTCTTGCCTGGCA
>JAACJT020000376.1:0-20061 GCA_009936485.2 Gymnarchus niloticus | reverse complement strand
TCCCAAGCCAATGTACACTTTCTGCCCAGATAAATGGCCTCAAATGGCTTCTTTGTGTGCCTAAGATTTTTGCACAACACTGTACATTTAAAATGTTTAAAGGAGACATCTTTGTGTGTAAGAAGTGTGTACGAAGTGTGTGTTAGGAAGAGCACAGTTCAACATACTCAATGCACTTCTAATCATTTGATGCCTGAGCCTTTTTGAAGACTAAACTTAAATCAAAGTTTGCCAAATTTGCACTTTAATGCAATGCATTGTTTCCATCTGTCCAAAGAGAAAGCATTTGTCATCCTCCTGAGATTCCTAATTGAGTCATCAGTCTCTTCATGTGCCCTACATCTCTGGGGATTACGCACAGCTCTGGTGCAGACTAAACAGGATCGAATTACTGAAGTAATCTTCATCTCAACAGGATCAGATTTAACCTGCATTGGATGTTGAGGTAAACTGTTCAACGCAATGTGATTTATTTAGGTAATATACTCTCGTGAACATGCCTAATAAGATTCTGCAGTGTAGTCAGGGAGGTGGAGGCCACGAGATTAGCTAAACACCCTATTTAATCAAAGACTCATATTAGATTGTCTGATTTCATTATCATTACCTTGGATATTTTTGCAAGGACCTGAAAGTAATAAGACATGCATCCAGTGCGTCTCCAGGAGGCAATAAAAAAGAAAAGCGGTGTGAATGTAGCCGTGTCCTTGGAGAGGAATTTAGCTTTAGCGGGGAGCAGGTGGAGAAGACACACACACTTCATCATATTAAGTGAAGTCCTCTGCGGCTTCCCCATATTAGCAAGAAGTTTTCTCTGTTATTTTGTTTCTCTCCCTCTTCCCTCTCTTGCACTCTCTCCTTGTTTAGATCTCTCCATCTCTCCTCTCCTCCTTCTCTTCCTTTCTCCCTGTTGCTCTTTTCCTTCTCTCCCTCCCTCTCTACCTCCCCAATGCTCCTACCTCTAACCCTCCCATCTCTCTCTTTCCTGTCCCTCTGTGTATCCTCAAGTTGCCTGTGTCCTATCTGCCTGGACATCAATAATACAGAGTAATAGCATATTATAACATAAACCCCCACATTGCATAAAAAGCCAGAATGGTTTGAACACAAAGACTGATAGTTACTGATTCTGGCTGGTAGTTGGAATCAATGTTACCTTGATACTGAAACGCTATTTACTTTTAATCGTCTTTATTATTAAGCATCATGGTGGCTCAGTTGGGGCAGAATCAAATGTTGGGCTTCTTCTCCCTGTGTCAATCAATTTTCTGCTGCTCCTGCCCAGTTCTCCCTGTGTCAATCCATTCTCTGATGCTCCTGCCCAGTTCTCCCTGTGTCAGTCAATTTTCTGCTGCTCCTGCCCAGTTCTCCCTGTGTCAGTCAATTTTCTGCTGCTCATGCCCGGTTCTCTCGGTGTCAGTCAATTTTCTGCTGCTCCTGCACAGTCAGACCTGGCATCTCTAAATTCTACCTAGTGAGTGTGCTTGTATGGGCATATTTAGATCCTACAATGGCCTGCCATCCTATCCAGGGAGTTTCCTTGCCTTGTGCCCTTTGCTCTCTGAAATAGGCTTCAAGCCCCCACATAACCCCATACTGGGTAACTGGTTGGAGGATGGATGGATGGATGGATGGATGATTGGGTGATTGGATTATTTTATTATGACCTCAGTGAGTTTGTAGCCATTTTGCTTTTCATTTCCTTATTTTTCGGGAAAGCACTTGGCTTCCTAGTTCTCACTAATTCAAAGTCGTCGATTTGAAATTAGCATCACGTTTTTGTCTCATATTTCCCCTTGACTTCACGCATGCGTTCACTGCAATTAAGACGAGAAGCACTCATGTGTGTAGAGCAGCCTTGCATGTTTAATTAATAAAGGCAGCGTGCAAACACCGGCACATTTGTACGCATGCTGATGAGCTTGTTTTTTTAAAATACTGTTCACAACCATTATCAAATTTATAAATGAGTTTATATGTGACTTATGTATGAGAAGGCAATATATTGCCGAAACAGCGAATCAGAGATGGAGTTTTCATATTACAAAATAAAAACATTTTCTGTTATCTTATGCTCCAGTGATTTTCAGGTGACCTGTATCTAAACTAAAGCTGATGAGAAGTGGACACCTTGTGTGAGCTTCCGAGCTTAAAGGACACCTTCACTGATGCACGGTGTTCAGGGATCAGGTCCTGTTAGCAGACTCTCTGGTAGATGAGCAGGTGAACATTGTGGTAGTGATGGGACAAATGAGCTTTCAAAATCCATGGTGGGTGGGAGTATCCTGAACTAACCAATCAATGCGGGCACTAAATAAGACTTCAAAACCTTGTGGTGAATGGAAATATCCTGAACTAATCAATCAATCCTGGTGCCAAATGAAGCTTTAAAACCCATGGTGGGTGGGAGTATCCCGAGCTACCAATCAGTGTAGGCGATACTCCCACCCAACATGGGTTTTGAAGCCTCATTTACACCATTACTATGTTGTGGTGTTTTTCTGCTGCTGTCCACATCCATGGTTGAACTCTTTAAACGTCCTGCACTATAACCAAGGATCCATTTGCTGTGAATGTAAGCCTAGGGACTGAACCGAGAAATATTTGGGAAGTAGAGTCATGATAAACTTTAATCTCCAAACATTGATAAAGTCATCTCACTAGTGTCATCCAGACAGCATAGGCTTTGTGATTAAAATGAGTCATATAACTCCTAAGATTCTCAGATGTATGTTCAGAAATTATATGTGCAGAATAATTATGGGTAATTGAACACAGTGCATTCAGAAATGACTATAAATGGATCATACACAGTTTTGGAATCTTCACTGCCATTTGACGGTATTTGTTCACTACCATCCAATGTTTGCTAATGCCAGTGAGAGAGAAACAAAAAAACAGGTGAAGTAATTGGTTTCATGTGTTTGACATCACAGGAAAACTAAGAGTGTTATTCTGAGGCCTACAGCTTCTGTGTAAAAACTGAGATAAATTAGCACTGTCCAATTTGTGGACTTGTATGCTATCTGAGTCTTATTCTTACAGTTGCCTGGTCTTTGCACTTGATACTATATATATTAACTGTTGTTTTGACACTATATTTCACTTTTCCTTAAAAAATTATTTCTTAAAAACAGAAAAATGGCGAGACACTTGATTTCCATAGTTTTCTTTGCCTATTCCAATAACAGTGAAGTTAGAACAAAACATTATGGAGATGTTAAATCTGCTTAAGGAAAATGATATAATGGCAACACAATGATAAATGCATACATTATATGGCCAAAAGTATGTGAATGTGAATCAGTTGGGCTGTTTTTGTATTTCCAGACTTGGCTAATTAAACTGTACGCGTTGCTGCCACAGGTGTATAATTAAGCACACAGCCATGCAATTTCCATTAACAGACATTAGCAGCAGAACGAAGAGGTTAGTGACTTCCATTGTGGTACCATTATATGTTTCTGCCCTGGTTAACTCCAAGTGAAGTGATGGTGAAGTGGAAACATTGAGAAGCAAAACGAATTGAGTTGTAAAGTATTAGACCGCACAAACAGATTGGCCAAAATCAATACCTAACCCCACTAACGCTGTTTTGGCTGAATGGCAGCAAATCCTACCAACGATATTCCAACATCTAATGGAAATCCTTTCCAGAAGAATAGAGGCTATTATAGCAGCAAAGGGAGGACCAGCTTTCTGTTTATACCACTGGTTTTGGAATGAGATATTGCGTACAGGTGTCTGCATACTTTTGGCTATATAGTAGATTAAATTGTTGCTAGCTGTTTAAATGTGAACAGTCATAGTTTTACATACAAGACAAATTAATACATTTGCATTCCTTTTTGCCGATTGAACTTGTAGAAATGCAAGGATGCTCCTGGCCGGCGATGAAACATGTTTACCTGTTCACTCTGATGAGGTTTATGTCACATCTTTCAGAAATATGCCTCGTAGCCTGCGTTGAAGACACTGCACTAATTTCAACAGTTGTCCAGGTGTTTAAATGCCGAGGTTTGAGGTCACAGATGGCGAGATAAGCCAGAAGAGGTCAACCTCCGCAAATTACATCAATACCAAACACTTGAATTTTTGGGAGTAAGTAATTAAACAAAAATGTAAAAAATGATAAAAATAAACAACTGACTAAAGTTCTAAAGTAAGACACTGGTTGCTTACAGATAAACCATTTGCTCACAATAAAAAAATAACATCAAAAACAAAACAACAAAAGCATTATTATTATTATTATTATTATTATTATTATTGGTTGTTTTCCTTTTTAATACATTTTGGGCATGAGAATGAATGATCTCACAGATCGATGTATGGAGATGGCCATCTCCTTTGTCTCAGGCATGGAGCCCTCCTTAATCAAACAGTTGGTCTATTGTGCAGCGATAGCATTTGCTAAGACTGGCCTCGGTCCCGCGCTGTGTCAGTATCAATCCCTCCAGTAATCTCAAGGGCCGCCTGCAGCCTGGCTCCAGTGATTGATTCAATGCGGCCTGTCAGGCACGTTTGCCTCTGATCCTGAGCTGATTTGTTTCCCCATCGCTTACATTTAGCAAGGTGCTATTTATGGTGAAATTGAAACAGACAGATCTCAATAAAATGACAGTTTCCCTCCCGTTTTCCTGTGCTGCCCTTCTTTACAAAGTGACTTAATGCAATCTGTCTGTACACAATTGACAAACGATTTTGATTGCATACAGAACTTTTATTGTTTGCTAGAAATGCCCCTAGTCCACTTAGAAGGGAATCAGGCTGATTCTGTTTCTCCTGCCAACTGAGTTACAGATAGTGATGGGACAAATGAGGCTTCAAAACTCATCAATAAATGATATCGCCAGCATTGATTGGTCGTTCGGGATACTCCCACCCACCATGGGTTTTGAAACCTCATTTTTCTCATCACTGGTTACAGCTCTTTCCTCTTTAGTTCTTGGGCAGTAGGATACAGTTAATGGGTCTATGAGGCTGACTGTCATTCAGCTGGGCTACAGTGTAGCCATAAACACTCAGAAGGACTTGAATGACATGTAAGCACCTGGTGACGCCCTGTCAGGGACCAGGGTGTCATCATTTTATAGGATCCCAGTCTTACAGATTGGAGAGAAACATGAGGGACTCAGACCTGTTCGGTGTTAAACACACCAAATTGCTATGTTTGACTGAGCAGAAATGTCCAGGAATGAACAGTGATTTATGTATTTATTCGTATTTATGTATTTATGTATTTATTTAATCTTTATTCGTTCCAGAGATATCGGCTATCTGCACAGTGGTGTGTCAATTTGGTTTATTCAGCTGCCCAAACCATGAGAATAGACATCTCAGTAGACTGGTCATAGCCACTATTATTAAGCAGGGAGTCATACCCACTCTGCTGAAGAGGGCCAGAATACCTCCAGTCTATCTGAAAGAATGGTAATTAGTTTGAAGTAGCTATCAGGCACTGTGTGTTTTGCATGAACTGAAAGGTTGCCTGGTAGTATGTACTGTTATACTGTAAATTACCTTGACAGCCCAGGTGTCACTGAACACTATTTCAGAACAAAGCTAACTGATTATTTTTATTATAGATCACTTTATGCTTAATATCTCCCAAACCAACATGCGCGGTCATACATGTAAATGTACAAGAACACAGCACCCATGTCATTTTATTTCATATTCCCGCTCAATGTTCCCTTTGTTATGTGACAGTTTAAAAAATAAAATGCTTATGTTACATAGTGCCATGTTAGACCTCCTGTACTGTAGTTTGAATATGAGGAGCTTCATAACCAAGACTGTATTTAGGTCAGATATTTTGACAGACTGACACGGTGTGAATAGTTATTAGGAAAGAGACTGCCTATACAGATTTGATATTAACATTGTTATTAAGCTGGGAGTCAAACCCACTCTGCTCAAGAGATCAGAATACCTCCAGTCTATGTGAAAGAATAATAATTAGTATGATGTAGCTATCAGAGATTGTGTGTTTCCCGTGTCTACAATATGGGAATCAGAAACAGCATTCAGTTGAGTCCAGGGGGTGTGTGCTGTGTGCATGCTTGAGGAAAATATCCTAGAAATAGTGTTAAAAAGTTAAAGATGTACATAGAAGGGAGGGACATGTAAGATGGAATATGAGTCCACTAGCTGTATTAAGATTCAGAGCATGTGCTGTGTGTACTGTATGAAGTAGTTTAAAAAAACAGTACTGAACATTCATGAATAGCATGAGGGGATATAACAGAAGCCATACTGGAGAGACTTCCCATCTCAGTGAAAATCCACAACACTATCTTAATTAGATGATGTACCACTTATAATTTAAAAACAAGTGTATGCGGTTTTGCTAAATGCTAAGTACAAATACCGGAAACGCAAAGCCTGGAGAGTCTCCAGGCACCTGAAACGTACTGGGAAAGTGACTTTGACTGAGCTTTTTTACCATTCTTATTTCCCTCTATCTGACACCCTGTATCAGTACACTGATTTAAAGGTGAATGGCTGCCTAGCCACCTCCGTACATCCTAGGCCACAGACAGGCAGAATGAAAGGCACTGACCTTCTCTATTCTCCTGCTTAAATGAGACGTTAGTAGGCGAGTCGCAGTTTCCCTTCTGGAAAGACAAAAGGGAAAAGGGCTTGACAATGTTGATGAAATAAAGATGGCGTGCTCATTCCTGGCTGTGAAAGCTCACTTGCTACCTGTTTCTTTGTCCGTCTGTCTCTGGGATCCATGGAGTCTTTGACTTGATTTCCAGCTTTGGCGATCATCTTTGGCGCATCCCCATCGCACAAACATTGGGGACTTTATTTCACTGCCACTCAAAGATCAAAGGCAAACAAAGTGCTTTGTGGAAGAACAAACATCCGTCCTATTCTGTGGCTTAATGGATATAATAGCAAATACATTTTTAACGATATGGGCTTGACATGGATTTAATGGTTTTAGCTTGTTAACTTGTGGCATTTTATTCAACTTTGTCTCATACATTTAACCCACGGCTGCAGTCTGTCCTTTCTACAGAAATATGTAATTAGAGGTAATGTTAAGGCATTTTATGGACAGCAGAGTGAAATTGGGACCAGGAGTAATAAAAAGATGACTTGAGGCATATGCTCAGTTCTGGCGGTCAAGGCCTGGATTCCTCTGGCTTTTAGCACTTAGCATCTAAAACAGTAGGTGAGAGTAAGACTAAGAGTAAGGAGAGCTGGGATCTGGGAGATGGAAAGGAGCGTCTGCTGCTGCTGCTGATGCTAAGGCATCATGAGAGAGTGGAAGCAGGGAGCATCTCCTTGTTAGACAGAGAAGGTCCTCCTGGCCTGGAACCAGTCACCCTGATGACCGGGTCTCCAAACACAGTGGACCTTAACTCACCAGTCAGCAGCTGACAAGGATGGCACCTCAAAGACAAAGTTTAGCTGAGTGATGACAAGAGGATGTGGTTACCCTGGCAACAGGCTCGCCGATTTGTTTCAGAATAGGAAGGGTTCCAAGATTAGTTATAAAATGATGGCTGAACATCTCCAAAAATATCTTCTGTTAAGTCAGATCCATTAGTTCAGGCACAGAGCAGAAGTATGGGGAGAATATCTCTCCTGTCCTCTGCTTAATGCGGTGAAAACTGAAGTTCTTATAAGGACACAGTCAGAAGAATGCGAGTCTCCATTGGTTTGGTGGAGAGGCTTCAAACTGATTCAATGATAGAAGGAGAACAGAGAGACAGCCCCCTGGGGTGGCTGTGGGTAGACTAACAATTTCCTTATGATTTATAGGGAAATTAGCTGGCCTATACTTCACAAACAAAACAGGATTCCAGATTTTTACACCTCTGAGGTTAAACCTACATCTGTCGGACACTTCTTATGTATCTGATTGTCTGTCTGTGTGTGCTTGTCCTGCTGAACTGTACATTGAGCTATAACAATTAATATCCGTCTGTTTACTTACGAAGCACAGCCATTGGCGGGTGCAAGTGCAATAGTCAAGTGGTTAAAGCTTTCGTTAAATAAAGGATCTGGGCAGGCCGGTAGGCCAGAGAAGAGTTCAGTTTCTTCCCAGTCTTCATAGCGCAGACTGAGTTTAAAGTATTATATGTAGTAAGATCCCATACTGGTCTTCAGCACTAATACTGAGACTTGCTCAGATTAGTAATCTTAGTATGTTTTCTTGATTAGTCTCTTTTCATTGTTAATTATATGAGAATGAAGACTTCTCTTAGATCACTAGCTACCCCTAAAGAGTAACGCACAATGTACACAGAGGTCAGTGTTTACTAGTGGAACATCTGTAACTGTGTGGCATTTCATGCCAGCCCTTTCATTGAACATGGTGACACGCTGTTCTTTGTGGTTTAATTTATTTATTTTGTTCTGAAGGAAAATCCTCAGAGAGAGAATGCAATCGATTCTCCCTCCTGCTAGCATCTGCTAACTACGTTGGCGGAGAGTATCCCAGGAGAGGGAAAGTAGCAAGCAGCAATTCCGAGACTGCGCTCCCCGTTTCACGAAAGGTCGCGTCAGGTTGTTCGAAGTTAGTGTTGGCGTGCTGTGAAGCTTCCCGAAACGTGTGGCCTTTTCCTCCGGGTTACTCATGCTGGGTCGTGTCCACCCCAAAAAAAATAAAAAACTTTAGCATTTGTGGACGTGTGAAGAAATATAAGATGCAGAAATTATACATTTTATAAATATCGGTTTGTACGTTGTATATCTGCAATCATTTTTACAACACTGCCTAACATATATAACTTGGGAATTTGACCGCTATAGATGTGTTTGATTTTTCAGGGTTAGTAGAGTCAGACGCCAGTGAATGTAACACTTTATCGTGGTGACTCTGGTTACACTGAGTTAACTGTGTTTTTCTGTTCTTCATTAAAGTCGTCACGACAAAAGGGAAAAGGCCACAGAGAATATGTCAGACAGACAAAGATAGAGCACTAATATGTTACTGATACCTGAAAATGGGGTTTACTGAAACCGTTTGAAAGGTCTGTATCCAGTAACCGTGGAAACAGCAGTCACAGGTGTAGCATTTAATTAGCAGACTTTTTCTGGACTGATTGAAATTTATGAAACTTAATTTAGAACAACATATAATTTAAGTGTTGAGGGATACATTTGACATTCTACATAGCCCAAATCTATTAATAATACTGTATGGAATTTGGTTCAATTCCTTTTTATTTACTTATTAGAGGGCTAACCAAATTAGCACATTTCCTCCTTACTAATGAATCTATATTAGGCTGTTAAGAGAATGATTTCAAATGTTCAACTGAAAATGTATTTTCATAAAAGGATGCTGTTCGATTATTGATCTCAAATGTCACGTTGGTGCAATGACAGCAGTCAATGTTTACTCCCAGAATGCTGACCAGAGTTACTAAGACAGTTTCATGAACTAGCATTAGTCTAAAGCGCCATGCCTTGAATTATCACCAACTTGAAAATAACACTGATCGATAGTTTCATCTGCTGGTGCCTGAGAGCTTCTAACAGAATGTCCTTCCTTTTATCTACTGGGAAGAACCAAGAGAATGTCACTCGTGGATGCCAAATGAATCAGCAATGAGACTCACCAATGACACCAGCGAAACTCAACACGCACCAGCTAACATATTTTGGGAGGAATCACTCATTAGGGACCTCTGTGTCTTCTTGCATTTCTTAGTTGGTGATTCAACATGCAAGTGAACCACTGAGCTTCATCTAACTGATGAGCTTCTTGCTATTGATTACTCAGAGGGGCAAACGATGACTTCTGTGCTATCGATTGTAATTGCTTTCAGTGTTTTTCTCAGTCCTGCCACGGCCTCAGAGAACTGAACAGATTTAGCTGTGTATAACACGCCCGTAATGTTCAGTCAACAAACCATCTCGGCAAGAGATGCAAAAGCATGTTTGTTCTGTATATACTGTATGTTCACGTCATGATTAAATACACAAAGAAAACTAATAGCACTTTTTACTATTCAGTTTTTAATAAGAAATGCAGTCATTGCTAAGCATACCACATGTACCGTGTAATATAAGCATAACCAGAGAGATATCTGTTAGCGTTATTTCAAAGTCTGTGTTGCTTTTTTCCAAATGCATTTCCTAACTGACTAGTAAGACAAAAAATAGTGTTTTAAAGGAAAATGAAAGATTTTGGAGGGAAAATAAAAATAACACTTCCCATTGATGTTATTTGATGTTGAGAAATCCATCCATCCATCCATCTGTCCATCTGCCCATCCCCCAACTAGTTGTCCACCTTCACTGGGAAGGGTGTGGAGACTATAGATTGCCAGTGATTCAATTGTGAACATGGAGCAGCTCAGATTTATCCATATTTCAGCTTTTTATCCAGTATGGGATCACAGATACCCTGGAGCAAATCCACAGGGCATAAGACATGGGCAAAAATCAGTCAGGGTACCAGGCCATCACAGTGGCACACAGTTCAGTGACACCAGTTCCCCTAATTACATGCCTTTAAACCAGGGAGATCTGCATAATACAGGGAGATCATGAGCGTGCGTGTGCACACACACACGGCAAAAGCGAGATCAGATTTCCCATACCTGGATGTATAAGGTGACAATGTTGCTCCGATGAGACAGCAGTAAAGAGTCATTTCAGGAAGTTCTGAGTAATACTGGAAGGCTGCCTGATGTCCAGCAGTCTTTACCTAATCCTTGAGTTACTTAGTTTGTTATACAGAGTGACATGGACAGAGCGGAGCAAGCAGAATTTGTCAAGTTAACACCAAAAAATGGCTGCCACGTGACTCCCCTGATTAACTGGTGTTCATTCAGATCCCAGTAGTCAGGAACTGCTGTAAAAGGTGACTCCCGATCATTAAATAAAACAACATAATATGGGAGGTGTACAGTAAAGTTAAACTTAACTGATGCTGTGCTTCGTTTGCTGAAATGAGGAGACTTCTGTTGTGCCTGTCCTAAGTTTCAGTCATATACAACCAACTCGTGTTGGCTAGATACCTCATCATATGGAGTTTGAGACCAGACTTGGCCTCCCATAAAGGAATGATGCCAAACAATAGCTGAAGGAAGGATACGCTTTATGACAATGCTAGAACCTGCCAAAAAAAATCAATTTACTTCTGCTGTGAGATGATAGCATTGTGCTGTCTTAATGTTGCAACGTCATCTGAGAAAGCTTAAGTGTTTGTAACAGATTATCATCTGTTTCCTTCTGCCATATTGCTATGGATGGCAGGCTTTTCCATACTTCAAACCAACATGCAACAAGCTTACACTGATTTTGGCCTAAAGTGCTACATCTCATGACTTAGACCGTAAACCAGAATAAATCTCCAGTTTAGGCTCACAGCAGATTCTCTCAGCTCCAGAGACTTAAGTCCCCTCTCTTCCTGTGACCCCCGACGTCAATTCATTTCTATGGAAGATTGTTTGTGTTTGGCACGCTGCTGCAGATTGGTCTCAAGATCATCCTGCTCCATCATTCTAACTATGCTTATGAATCACACAGTCATATTATTACGTTTTCAGATCTCAGTAGCCTCCGTGCTTTGCAAAATTAAGAGTGTTTTCATTGGCGGGAAGCAGAGAGACAGCAGCTGGATGCTGTTTAGCAGCAGTTAGCGAAGAGTGTTGCCCGCCTGCTCGAACTGTAGAAGCATCGCCGGAAAGCGGAGCGTGAATGAACAATGCTTACGGTATTTGGGCTAAAATCTCAATTTCTGTAAGTGAAATTAACGGCAGCTATGTGAGAGGGAACAGCACAGAGACGCCGCGAGTGGTACTTGGTGATACGCCAGTTTACAGCTGTAATTGTAAATTTAAAAAGAACAGGCTCACCGTGGGAAGACACTGCTTTCAAGCACTTTAGAATCCCTCTGCATGCTCTCTGTCACATCGTTATTAATATTTCAACGATAAAACAAATGAAGTCTTTTAATTAAATTTTATTTATATAGCGCTTTTAACACGAAGCACTGTCACAAAGCGCTAAGTCTTTTAATAATCTCATTATTTATTCGCTTCTTAAAAAAATCAGTAACTCTGTGTATTTATTTATTAGTTCTCAGCCAAACTGGTAGTTTTCACTGAAATCTCGGGTTAACCGAAATTGCACAGTGAAAACTCTGATTAACAGCCATTAAGGGTCTCATACGCTTTTTACGGTTGCTCCAGTCAAGCCCTGGTTTGTTTAAATTTTAATGCTATATTGTTTCAGGGGAAGTACGGCAGAGTATTTTCATTAAATAGGCCTTTTTTTCCATTGACGAACCTGTTTCATGGGGCACAGCATGTAACAGTCTAATTATGTGACAAAAATGTATAATCGTTGTAATAGAAATAGTCATCGTTACTGTTGCTGTTTTCGGTTTCTGTCTGTTTTGGCTAATGGCTGTTCAGATTTCTGTTTTGTTTCATTCTCTCACTCACTCTCTGAAGCCAGAAGCACAGGGTTGATTTCTGTAAAGAGGGGTGTTACACGTTTGTTTGCCCGCTATCGTAAAGCTACACTCTTTCCCCCAGTGTTTCTTTAACGTTCTCCTTTTCCCTTGAGTTGTCAAGACAAATGACTTCTCAGGTTCCTTTCCTGACCAGCTCCCATAGCTGTGTTTTAATACTTTAGAATAAATTTCAGAGATGTAGTTGACATTGTCCTCAGAGCTGGAAGCGCTCTGGAACTTGGAATGGAATTCGATGGATTTCGACCTCTGGCAGTGACCACTGCTGCTTACACTTTCCAGCGTAGTGCTGGGAGGGGGGAAGACTGCTGTTTCCTCGGGTGCTCTACATGTTTTATACTGCAGACATCAAAGGCAAATGGGACGGCCGTGGCAATGCATTTGTTCCTCTGCTAGCACTGCCTCGTTACAGGCCGTCACTCGCCATATCGAAGTGACTCGTGACTCTCACCACGTGCCACATAAACAGAGGATCTTAAGAGACCTGCATGTTGTGTCCCTCGGGGCATTTGTACCGTGTCATTGCCCAAATGAATCTTACCTCCTGGGGAGCTACGACATGGGCACCAGCATAAGGTCAGCATGGATAGCTCATTCTAAATAAAGAAAATCCCCGTTTATTGTGGCATAGGCAACTTTCCCAATCCGAAGGTAGGGCTATGTTGTGGGAAAGCATGTGATTTTTTTAAACCAGAGACTGAGGTGAAGCTCCAAATGTGAAATTAAGTTCCATAGCGTCCCTTGCATTTTCAGAAGTGTGTTCACAGAGGTGTTTTGCATTTTTGGGAAACTGCACTTGGATAGCCATCTTAACTGTTTCATTACATTTGAATGAAAGGACCTGCCTGCAAACAAAATCAAGCTGGCCTCCTAAGCCTAGCAGGGAATGTGCTTAACCCTGTATCTTCTCTAAAACTGTCTGCTTCTGCTTTGAAGTTTAGGCTGATTTGTGAATCTTACCTGGTCAAGTACTGTTTTAGACACAGATCCAGATGAAAGGCCTGTCCCAAAAAATCCCAGAAAGCTTGTTTAGTACCGGGAATACAGTTATGGAAGAGGTATGATGATCGAAGGGAAGAAAAGATGAATGTCAAGCTGTAGCATCACCACTTATTTCTAGGATAAGAGAGACTTGTGTCATAATTTTCACAGTAGAATGGGTTTGTCTTCACTGCACATACTTCTTAAGAACCTTTGTCTCCTTGTACTTGTGTGTATATATATATATTTTTTCTGCATTCTGAATGCCCAGTGCTTGCTCAATTTTTCCCATTTATCTGAGAAGTGTGGAATAAAAAGCAATGAGGAATGTCAGTTTGTGTCCCACTCTGGCAACTGGAAGACAGGGTAAATTAGAGCAGACTAGCATGTACTGAGAGCATTTGCAGGTTTCATTAAGGCATGTTGATGCACAAGACTGTAACATTTTGGAGAGTGCATGGGGAAATGATTTAATTCTTTTGTGACCATTTAACAGTCATTTATGAAACATTGTGAGTGCCGTGACGCTTGGTAAATGAACACCGTTATTTTTTTGACCACAGAATCAGAATAATAACAGAATCTCTGGCCATCTTGAATATACCAGGACATAATTAGGTGCTGTTTTTGTTGTATATTTTTTGAGTTTTTTCAGTGTTTCACTATGATTTTGACCACATGGATCGACCATTCATTTCTAGATTTCATCCCTAAGAAGCTGGAGGCTAAATGTTCACAGACAGAGCGCATATCTACCTGTAGGGGAAATTAGCCGAAATGTCTGGTATGAAGCGAACAAAAAATATGCAGCTCATCTTGATTTTAATCACAGCTGACAAAGCCTTGGGTCTCAAGCACTACAGATGTTGTGTTAAAGGTGCCTGAACTGCACAAAACTGTGATTTATCAGCTCTGACATTCTCACAGCTGCTGAAGCAGTATGATTAAAAGGAAAAAGACCCTGAGCCCTTCAGCTTCAGGATCCATTGCCCAAACTCTCGAGCGCAGCCAACAGGATGGGGAGCTGTTTAGTATTCCCGTCTTATAATACTCAGCCTGGTCATGCCTCTGCTCTTATCAAGCAGTTGTGTTTGTAGAATAAGCATGAAAATTAAAAACACTTTGTTACAGGGCACTGTGGCGTGCCTGTCATATCACGATCGCCTAGAGAAAGTCCTCGAGGCCACGGAGACAGCTTCAGCTGAGCGTGCAAAGCTGGCTGCCCTATTAGCTGTTGAGTGTGTTGGAGGAATCAGATATCTTCCTTGATATTGCTTCATTAAAAACATTAGTATGTCCATTTCTGGTGATCTCAGGCAAGATATTTATGGCAGGTACATTTTACCCAGGCTATTAGAGCTTATTAGATGTTCTTATAACTTATATTCTTATGTTATGTGGCTTCGTCACTAATTGCCAGGACGTCTTCCTTGGGTATGGTGGTAGGCAATGTGTTTGACGGTAGGAAGTAGGCCTGTCAAATGATGTAATTTGGTGTTGGATGTAATAGACACCTATTTAATGATGCTCTTGCATTCGTGGACTTTACATTAATACACTAACTTGAGCAGAGTAAGTCTCCAGAAGTCATTTCAGAAGAAAGCAGTTGGTCAGTCAGTTAGTAGGAAAGGTGGTGGTGGTACATGGCTCCTGTCATCCTCCGCTCTGCTGTAGATGTATGTCGGTATTATTGCAGGGATCCGCATCCACCCGAGGGTGGGGGCGAGGTGATAAATCTGGTTGGTTGCCATTGATCATTCTCTGCCAGCTGTTTAGCTGGCAAGTGCAGAGCTCCTGGAGAGCTTACAGGCTGTTTAGACAAAGTCCTGGCAGTGCAGGGGTCATTATTATCTTCATCCCTGACCACGGACTGATGTGCAGCCAACAGAACCCAAAAACCGATGTTAGGAACATGGATAGAGAAATGCAAATATGTGTGGATTAACTTACGTTAAAGTCTGATTACAAAGCACTGTGTACTGTTCTTTTTGCAACACAGTTCAATCAAGTCTGTCATTCTAAGAGTGTATATAATGTATGACCACAACTTGATTCATGACTGACTAGCATACTAGCTGTCCATCCAGGAAGCCTGCAGGTTCACCCAGGGAGCTGGTATATTATCTTGGAATGCTTCACTTTTTGTGGAAGCTGCGCTTGTCTTTCTAGTTCAAGCAGCAAGCGAACACTGCCTGCTGCAGGGTTGAGGTGCCTGTTTTGGCTTCTTCTACTCTGTGGGAAGCATCCAGTGCCACCAGATGTTTTCTGGATTTGTCAGATATATTGACAGTGATGCAGACAGACAGCTGTCCATGTTTTCAGTTTTATTTAGTGTGTAGTTACTGTGCAGTTTCATATGTTGTTTTTTCTGGGTTGATAAACCCACGAATGTGACAGCTGGAAGTGAACTGAGTCTCAACCAAGCTGTGTGGTTATGGAAAAATAATGAAGAGTCTGGAAGAGTTCAACTTGATGTGGGTGTGTCTGAATGCTGTACATATGATACTTACTGCACAATGTCATGGTGATTCAGTGGTTAGTACTGTAGCAAAAACGTAACTTAGACCATCGTAAAACCATACCCAAAAGGGTTTGAATTAGAGAGATGCTACGGTAATTGATCCTTGGTAACTTGTATCCTTAAACCAGAGTCATTATTGTAACATGCCTCCAGTTTTAACACATTCTGACAGGACCGAGGTAGTCAGATGTCACTCTAACTGATCTTTGCTTACGTGTTGTACCTTTAAACCCCTGTCATATTTGTAACACGCCTGCCTTATTCATACCACATCCTGACATTCTTCAGGCAGTTGAATGTCCCTCTGACTGATGCTTTGCGAATCCTGTCTTTTTCACCTTCAGTGCTGAGGCCTTAGTAAATGTGAAACAAAAGTCGTTTTGTACTGGGAGAGGAAAATGATATTGTCCTCTTGGTACATTTCACCATACAGTGGAAGCACAAAAGCAGGGAGGTCGACAAGACAAGATTTTACTTGGAGTGTTTCCAGAATGCGTCGTCTTCCTCATCACAACTGGGCCTAAGGTACCCAGTGTGTCTGGTTCTGACACTTCAGTCTTTTGTCACGCTAAGCTGCTAATGGCCATGCTGGCTCTGTGAGAAGCAGCTCTACCATTCTCTGGTCAAAACAACCCATTTTCTATACCGTCAGGCAGTCAGCAAATATAAACACTCTTTACCCTCATAGACAGTTAATCCCATTATACCTTTCATGTCAGAATTTTCAGTATTTGGCAAAAAACGGCTCATTACCATGGATAAGCATTAAGCTGGCCAAATTGTTTTTCCAATGCTGTCAATTTGCGACATTGTTAAATACAGATAATATCAGGTAATCAGCATGCATTGTCTGAACTGCTGATTGTGTTTGGTAGATGTGGTATACTGTCATGGTCTGGAAGAGGGTAAGTAGAGCTGTAGGGTGGAGATGGGAAATAGGGCCTGTAGTAGAGGGGCAAAAACACTGAAGACACATGTTATTTTGTGTAAATTCAATATACTTATGCAAAGTCTCTCTCTCCTACTGTATACTATCAGGAAAGATTTTGGGTATTTGAAGATATTTAAGAATTAGTGCGATTTCCGGTACTGGTGGGGGGCAAGACTCAGGCACTCATAGTTGAGAAACACGCTGGAGGTAATTCGCCCCACAAACCGTTAAGTGGTGCGACATCAAGATTTCAAACGTGGTGCAGTGAAAAGGAGCAAGTAGGAACGAAAGACGGCAGAGCAAAAGAGAATTGTAATGATGGAGCGCAGATGAGAAAAACTGCTTTAAAATGCAGGAAGTGGCAATGCTAATGTCTACCCTTCCAGCCTCCACTGTAAACAAACAAACTTTAATTAAAGGTGAGCAGGAGTCCAGTTGCTCTGCACTCCTCCAGCTTAGACAATGAGCTTTGCAATCGCCAGTGTCAGTGCAAAGCAGCGGCTGAAATACAGGCAAAAGAAGGAAATCGTGTCTTGAACAACAATGAAGAAACGGGTAGCTAAATCCAGCCGCGGCTACAGCCTTACTCCTTCTCTTGAGCTGCCGTTGTCCCCAGCAGGTACATCGCAGTCAGAACTTCCTCATTGTTAAACACACAGCTACGATCTGGATAGAAGATAAAGGGCCCTTTTCCAGAGTGGCATGGATGATTCGCGGCATAAATGGTTAGGCAGATAACGACGACACAGCACAAAAAGCGTCTCGAGATGCTTTCAAGAAAGAGGCGTCGAATGTGATGATGCAGGAGCACCGAGAGTCGCTGCCTGTACTCGAGACCAAAGCGAGGATGTGCTTGTCACTCACATTGTGAGCTGCTCTACACACCTAGCATTTGCTGTAAAAGGACTACGCACATTTTTCATTGACGTGTCTAAGAGCGAATGATGCATTTCCACGTTTCTGTTGTTGTGGCAAAAATGTAACATTTTTTTGGAAAATACATAAATCAAAATCTGTTTAACATGGATTTGAATGTTTTCTCTAAAGTGTACCGATGTACATCAATCCATTTCCATACCCACATATCCAGTAGAGGGTCTCAGCAGACCTGGAGGCGATAGCAGGAAAACCAGAGCAGGATTGGATTCTGGCACGTCTTAGACCACGTGTACACTCAACACACACGACACTAGGAGACTGGTTCACCTAAGCACGGCTTTTTGAATGCTTTTTGAAAACCCACACAGCTAGGCCTGGCTATGACCTCTAATGTTGCCCACTGTACACCATCATGCTCTGCAAATATATACAAATATATTTATTTTAATTTAGATTTTCTACATGACTTATTTAAGTCGAGAAATACTGCATGTAACTGACTAAAATTACATTCTTTGAAAACATACTGTCAGCGATCACTATAAAATATTTGCAATGGTGAAATACTGAACAAACGAAAATACATACACATCACAACTTAAAATATACTGTATTTGATGTGTGTTGGCTGCTGCCGTAAAAGACAGTGTGACTGCAGAGGTCAAAGATGATCAATAATGTCATATAGTCTGATATTCATATTCCCTAATATTGCTGTCTACTGGTGGGTGGAATTGGTTTCTAGATGTTCTTGCTCCAAATTAAATGACGTCCGTTTAAAGTCTTGTTAGGACTTAATGAGACTGAATGCTTTGTCAGTTTTGTGTGCATCTGCTTGAGTGGTCTGGCTGGGAAGAAGGATTATTTAATGGCATCTTCCCAGTTCTAACCAAACACAGGGTTTTCAGTTCCAGTGCAACGGGCTCTCTCCAACAAGTGTTCTTTATTGTAAGTGTCCACGTCAGGCTCTGTTTCGTGATGTATTTAGTATTCGAGGTGAGTTTTGTTGTTTCTATTAGATTTGGCCCCATTGTTTCTGATGTGGCAGTCTGCACTGTTACTTTAAAACTCTTCTCAAATCCATTCTTTTGATCATCGTGTTATTTGAAGGGATAACAGCTGTTGCCTTTAGGCCATTGAATTGTACTTGATGGTGGACGTTGTGTGATAACTGAACAGCCAAACCTGCCAAGGCCCTCATATTCACACTTCAGTTGTGATTGTGAGGGTCCTTTACAAAAGTGCATGTATATTGTTTTGTAGCTGTGCATTCTCACATTTATTCACAATTAAATGTTAATTATATTTTAGCTTAGGAAACATATACGTGGTATTGCTGTTACGAGGTGGGAAAGTTGGGGAAACTAGTTGCTTTTAATGAAAGTGAGCCCAGGTGGAAGTGTATAATACTAGCGATGGAACAAATGAGGCTTCAAAACCCACGAGGAGTGGAAGTATCCTGAACCACTAAATGAGGCTTTAAAACCCATGAGGGGTGGGAGCATCCTGAAATACCAGTCAATACTTTTATTAGCCAGCATTGATTGGTAGTTCAGGATACTTCCACTTACAACAGTTTGAAGCCTTATTTGTTCTATTACTAATAATACCATAATTGTACTGTAAGAAATAGATCATAAATGTTAATTCCTGATTAGTAATATAGGAATAGGATAGATTCCATCTGATTTGTCAAACTTGTAAGGCTGTGGACGCACTGGCCTTGCCCCCCAGGGGGTAGATAGTCAAGTCGGCTCCAGGATGGCAGAATTCACATGCACACATTGGCCAGGCCTCCACCTCATGGAGGAGAAAGCGACCTACACATCGACACCTTACTAGAGACACCTCCTACCCCTCACTTCCCCTACTCAGGAAGAAGGAGATGACCCACAGGATGGACCCCCACAGGGGGACCCATTCTGCTCTCCCTTCTCCTAACTCAGGACACATAAAACTCATACAGAATTCTTGTACATTAACTGTAAAACAAAGCTATGTGTATACTCATGTTTGGTCTCATTTGAATGGTCTCAGTGCGACTGGTACAATAGTTTCAGTTCAAGAATGTTGTATCATTTTAAAGATATAAAACTTTAGAGAAATCCTGTCTTTGTCACAAGACTCAGCCCCCAGGAATATCAAAGACATGCAGCTACCTGTCATTAAAGTCAGGGGGGCTACCAAACTCAGGATTCAGATACCATTTGTCCAACTGAATACCATTTGTCCTATAGTCATCTGACCAATGATTGGATCCTTCAAATGATAACAAATCACTTGGTCTGGAATTTAAGG
>JAACJT020000375.1:0-15474 GCA_009936485.2 Gymnarchus niloticus | reverse complement strand
CCGTGAGACTGTTCTCTGACCCGCCGTGAGACAGTTGAACTGCCGTGAGACTGTTCTCTGACCCGCCGTGAGACTGTGTGGTTCTGTGGCGGGACAGTTCTCTGACTGTTCTCTGACCCGCCGTGAGACGGTTCTCTGACCCGCCGTGAGACAGTTGAACTGCCGTGAGACTGTTCTCTGACCTGCCGTGAGACTGTGTGGTTCTGTGGCGGGACAGTTCTCTGACTGTTCTCTGACCCGCCGTGAGACTTCCTTCTTAACTCCCCTTTTTTTTACTGAGAAACACTGGGCAAAAATCAAAAATGATGGACTGAAACGAAAAAGTACACGAAGCTTGGATAAAACTTAAAGCTAGAGCAAAGAATGTAAGAACCTTATAACAAGTATTATAGTTACATTTTAATCTTAATTACCATACCTGAAACTAAAAGGATCTGCATCCACCTTTTCAGAACTAAACTTTCTCAAGGTAAAAGTTGACTGCACAATGTTTTGTTGTCAGATAACTAGAGTGTGTGGCCTCGCCTGCACACGCCATCTGTAACTACACGGTTGCCAGGGCAAGGGAACAGGTGATGACAGGCCAGCTGTCAGGTTTAAAGCTGACTGACTTATTGTTGTCTTGTCTGTTTCTGAGCACGCCCTCAGTAATGACACATTAACTAAGAGTCATAGTACTGCTTCCACACTTCGCCTGTTTATATTTTCAATACTCGCCATTTCACAGTCCTAATGGCATTCATTCCACCCTGTGTTTCCACAAATGTGTCATAAACATAAGCAGTTTCACTGGGCGTCACAGAAATGGGACACACGGCACTGTGTGGCTCTAGGGCGTTGGAGGTCCCAAAAGAGGCTGGATGATGGTGTGGCGGGTCCCCACAGACACCCGGGTCATGCTGCACCTGCCCCTGTCTCACAGGGCTCAAACCCATGCGGAATTCATGGATTTCCTCCGAGGTAGTGGGGCGACCTGTTTGGGGCTTTGAGATCTACGCTGCTTCCTGGGTCTCTCGGCCCTGACCATCTTCCATTTCACTGGCCCTCCACAAAATGTAGGTCATTTAAAGAATTTGCTCTCGGCCTATAAATACCGTAGACAGAAGATATCCACTAACGACACGGAGGAAAACTAGCAATGTGTGGCTCCATGGAGAATGAAAAGAGCCACTCTACTGGGTTTATAGGCTGTGAAAAAGGTCACGTGTTTTGCTGGGCTTCACCTAAGCGCGGGGGGGAAGTAACGAGCCAGTGTGCAAGTTTGGAAACCCGGCCATTGATATATTGTTCTGAACTCGAAATATAAACAAGAGGATTATTTTGCTAGAACAAATGCTTCTGGTACTAGAAAATACATCATGTTAAATGTTTGGCCTTTCAGAGAGACCAAACTCACAAGTCAGGGACATAAATTCAAACATTAGGCATTTTTACCCAACAGGCTAAAGTGGAGCGTTTCCAGGCTTAAAACTTGTCCTCCGCCTTATACTGAGGTCACTCAACTTACTAAACTTACTAAACAGCACCTTCATTACCATGGGAAGTGTTTATTTTTATGCAAGTTATAAGCAAGTGAAAAATAAACTGGAGTAGATATTCAGAGCTCAGTGGAAAGCACTGCCACATCACACCTGCAGGGATTGTGGGACTGAATCCTGCCCCCTACTGTGTGTGTGCGGAGTTTACATGCTCTCCCTGTGCTGTACAGGATCCCGCCCGGTGTGTGTGTCCTGCAGTGGACTGACACCCTGCCCTGTGTGCCCTCGGCCATGTGCCCTGTGCTTCCTGGGCCCGGCTCCAAGCTCAACACGACCCTGCTCTGGATTTAGAGAAATAAATTATCTGTGCATTGGAAAAGAATGAAAATATACATGGTATGAGTTTGTTTTAATTACCTGTGTACCATGAAGATTGATACCAAAACATACATCTGAAATATTTTTAATGTTCTGGATGGGCCAAAAAGGTATTGTATGCAAATAATCCACCTATTAATCCAATTAATAAATGTAACACACCAAGTTATTAATTTTAATTTTACACGTCAAAACTTGTATGGTTTACAGTGAACTTAATGATACGACCAGTCCCTAAAAAAACAGCGCACCATCATCTGTTAACACACGGCCAGAGAAATATTCATTTTAAACAAGCAGTCCACGTACTAATTCCCCTGGACACAGTACAATATTAGCATTACCCTACCAGATATGAGCACCCCACACATACGTATGCAATATGAAAAGAGGATGCATAAACCGCAGGATTAATGACATAGCGACAGGAATAAATAGGAAAGGGTTTGAAGGCCTTCAGTTCCTGCTTAATCCCTAATTTCTATAGTAGGCTACGGATTTCTTCCGTCTTCCTGGGTCCCAGAGGTGGGGATGTGGGAACACCCGTGAGAAAGGGGATAACGTTGTTTCAGGCATCATCAGGGTGGCCCTGCCCATTCAGAAAGGGAGTTCGGGTGCACCGGTCCGCTCAATGCTTACACAAACATGGCATCGAAACCGTGGGACCCAGACAGCCCATCTGATCCAAGTGATCTCTGCTGACGGCCCCGCCGTTGCCTGTGGTCACTCCACGGTACAGACACGGTCAGCAGGATTGTGTTATAAGGGCTGTAAGGGGCCATGAGGAATGAGCCAAGCGCTGAGTTGAAAATCGGAGTGACACTACGCACTGGCTTAAGTCGGCTCCACCCGGCTGTGGTCCTTAACGGCACACTGCGTCTGCGGCTATACACTCCATCTTAGTCCCGCATGACTCGACTACAATTAAGATCGTCTTTAAGGAGAATTGTATGCATCATGGTTGGTGGGGTCATGAGCTTCAGTTACTCAACAGTTCATTCAAGTCTTCAACAATGTACTCATTAGGCTGTGGACGGGCAATCGAAATCCCAGGGACAGCAAAATGCTTTACATTTTTTCCCCCGCATAATTCGTAATTGCCTCAAATTATTCCTAATTTAGAAAGGGGTGTTTAGAAGACACTTCTTCGCCCCTGTCCTGGGAGCTTGCCGAGGTCAGCTTTGGTCCAGAGACGAAGATGAGAAAGGAAACCTCCCCCAGTTACAACTAAAATGAAAAGAACCTCAGACAGTAAGTCTGAGACCTCCAGCACCCCCCCCACTACATATCCACTTCCAGAATCTGTCCTATCTTAGATCTGCTAAAGACAGCCAAACATTGGAGTATTAAGTACATGACACGAGTCCTTTCATTGGGTCAGCATTTAACATTCCAAGACGAGGCTGATATGTGATATGCCACTTCAAAGCGAGCTGATTTGCAGAGCAGGTCTGATTTCAGCGCCTGATTAGCAGCCAGAATGCGTCTGGTCACACGCATACACTCGCACGTACATCGGACGTGAGTCGATGTCTCACGGGGTTAAAAGACACTAGTTGCAACCGTAGAGAAAATTCAGCTGATTTCCATCACTATATTACTACATCATCTCCGTTCAGTTCAAAACAAGCCATAAAGTACGGAAAACAAGGACAGACGACGAAAAGCACACAAAAATGTAAAACTACAAAAAATGCTCAGTTTAGTGTGAGTCTATTCTGTTAAATATATCTCATCATTTGGCTCTCACTACTGTACCACGCAGATAATCTCCAGTAAAGTGAAAATAACTGCGAACGACGGACCAGAGAATGGCCTAATGCCATCTGTTCCCGTTTAGTCTTGACGGCCACACAAAAATAAGTCATTTGATGACCAGTTACTTCAGTGACGGAGCCAAGAAAAACGACATCATACAGTTAGAAGCCTTTTATTTAAATTACAATAAGGGGTTACTGTGGTTCTGTGTGGAGGAGGTGACCAAAACACAGCCCATCTACCTGAACCCTTGAATTTAAACAGGAATCATTTTATATAAACAGAGGTTTAGTAATAACAGAAAATATATATATATATATAAAAAAAAAAAAAAAAATCTAAATTGAAGTAGTTTGTCGCACCAACCAGGACTGTGGAGTTAACTGAGCCTGATTTGTACATCATTACCTGTCCTCAACTCTGACACCCAAGAACAAAGACGGAGGTGTCAGGACGTCAGTCTGGCACACAACAGGCACAAATTCGCAACCCTCAACAAGCACAAATTAGCATTGCAATTAGATACCAGACGTGCTGAAAAGGCAGCTGGTTCCCATGAGTCCGGGGTGGGGGGCATGCTCAACCCATGTACAATTCACTGGGTAATAACGAGGTGACGGTAATGTCTGAAAGCATCTGCAAAGCCTCACATGAAAATGGACACCAAGGCTAAAGTACCCTTCCACAGACCTGGGTGACAAGCCGGCTGGCCATCTCCACCACCTATATGGAAGTCCTGACCAAGGCTCATCCAGGGAATTGCTATACATACCAACCATTGTCGCGCTCCTCAGGAGGGCAAAGCCTCCGATTAAGTGAAGACCCTTAAAGGTCAAACGACGCTCTACTTTCTTCTCCACGTCTCCTGCTGTATCTTTCTATTACAAGGAATCACCAAGAATTTACTGTAGTTAATGGTTTTAAATAGCACACGTAATGTCAGTGGCTCTGGAGTAAACTTTACATGTTTATTTACCTGTGGACTGATCTGAGTACCACCAGGCTTCCGTAAGAGTTATTAAATATATATCTGAAGATCACATAAATACTTAAAATTTGGTGCATAAAGTTTTGAATTGAGTGGAAATTTAAAAACACTTGAAAGTTTGTCCCGAAGGAAGTTAAAATGTTTTGTGAAAAATTTAATTTCCACTGAGCAGCTGCCTACAATAGTCGTTTATACATTCATTTTGTGTGCTTTTGTTGTGTTATTTTCTCCAAAGAGCTGCTTTCTCTGGCCATCCTTGAAAAATACTGTAACAGTAGTAATGACACTGAACGTTGCTACAACATTACATTGACATTGGTGCCTTGTACAGCATGTACAGTATAATCCAGATGTGCTGATTCAGTGTTCTGCAGCGTGAGCAGGTCACGTGCATCATACATGTACACCGGCTCTGGTTGTCTCTTTTGTCTCGTATCGGCACACTGGAATGGCTGACATTGCCTCTTAGACTGATTTTCCAAGGTAAATCACAGTAAATCTGCCCGCAACACCCAGACACCCCTACACACTTACCGCAGCTTCCATTTCATTCTCTGATCTCCCACTTCATGCTGTGTGACAAACCACCCACTCATACAGCATTCTGCAAACTGCAGCTGTCTGAGTTTAGTGGTGCTTTTTAAATTCTTTTCACTCCTGAACTAAAATGTAACCTTAAATTAATGTCAGAGAATCGCTTCTCTGCGGCTCTGCCAGCTGCTGCAGCCTTTACTGCCTGATTTTTATAAGCTGCATTAAAGAAGGGTATGGGAGAAGTTCTGCATGGCAAATTCAACTTTTAAAAAGCAGACACAGATGGAAAGGTTCAAGAGAGAGATGAAGAAAACGAGGACATGCTTGTAATAAATGATGAAAGCAACATCTGGCAGTACCTGCACCATCATATCCGCTCATTGAAGTGTGTAAGAATGTAACTGTGAGCTGAGGGATGATGATGATGATGATGATGATGATGATAACTTACCCACTTAACAGCGTGGACGAAACCTAGGCTCCCCCGATCTCTTTCTGTGGTCAGTCCTAATACATGGTCAGCCAATATTCAACCACGTTTTCTAGTTAAAGGCATCCAGAATGTTTTTGACCGGGACCTTCGGCTCGTACCATCCTCGCAGCCCGAGGGGAGTCCATCGGCTTAATTCGACAAGAAATGGCGCGTAATCTTAAGACTAAACCTTACTGTGACTCCTGTGACGTGAACACGCTGACTGGTTCTCTTTGGTGTCGGTGGAGACCCCCAGGTCTTTATAAATACCCCCGGAGTAAACAGCAGTCACCCCCAGCCTCCCCCCCTCCCCGTACCGTCAGCAGGAATCTGGCCTCTGCGCCTCAATCCCGGCCACGTGAATTTATACGAAAGTTTCTGTGGAAAATGCGCTGCTGCCTCCGAGTGACGTGAAATCCGCACGAGACACTTTTTTTTTTTTCTGTTCACGAGCCTTTGCGGTAATTTAAACGGGCAGCTTTTAATTTGCTATTCCCAGCATCGTAACGCAAATTGACATTTAATCATATCCGTAAATCTGCTTCCGACTTAAAGGTGTCTGTAAATGATTTAGCGTGCCCACATATATAAAACGTCGATATATCTAATTAAAAACGTATCTGAATTTATGCGTATCGATTCCCACGCTGGAATAAGAACGTTTAGAGTTATCGCTAAAAGCAAATTTACTTTTTTAACGATAAAATGCAAAACTGCTTGTTTTTGAGACCACGTTTATTAAGACATTTCATTCGTTGTAATAGCCAATTCCCAAACTATTTACTTGCCATTTATATATATTTGATGCATACCCTACATAAACAGAAATAAATGTAAATTTTGGGAAGGGTACAGCTCTATCGAATTGAAAAATGCACATTGAAATGATGCTTCAAGAATAAGCAAACATACAAATTGCGGGTGGACAAGAATCTCATTGTGGACACCAATTATATAAAGAGACTAATGGTAATTTTAATCTTCACGTTAAACTTTTTTATGTGGCTGCGATATATTGTCTATTTCATTCATGTGTGAATTAAAACAGTTGAAAAATGGAAATTTAATCGAGCATTTAAATGTAACCTGCGATTGCTCCTAAATCAAAAGCTATTCATAATTTCAGACGCTAGGTGTCAGCAGAGAGACAATGATAATTTTGCCGCGCGTTCTTCTCCTCTGGCATGTACTACATGTACGTTTTGACGTCCACAAAAGCCGATGTGGTCCTGTTATGCTCAATGTTATGGAAAAGCTTGCGGAACAAAATTCAACCCCACATCAGAAAAAGTTGGGACAGTATCTGAAATGCAAATAAAAAAAAGTGCAGTGATTCTTCAATTTACTTTGAACCCATGATATTTCATGTTTTGTCTGGTCTACTTCATTTGCTTTGTTAATATACGTCCATTCCTGCATTTCAGGCCTGCATTCTGATGCACATAACAAGCCATTTGTGAAGAATTAGCTACAACCTTACCTAGACCTAACCATCATCCCCTTGGGCAACACCGGTCACAGACCAGTGAACCAGAATGTTTCCAAATAAACTGCCGTCCATCATTTCCTTCATTAGAGGAGCACATTTTAATGCCTGGCCTAATCTGTTATGAGTTATGCAGCTTTAAACTGTAAAATATGGCATGAGACCTAGCTATACCCAAAAATGACCAGTCAGTTTCTTGGCAAAATGCTTACAACCTCAGTGTCAGATTTGTATTTGTCTGACTGGCCATTGTGGCCAGGTATGTGGAATGTGTGTGACCCTTATACTCTGAGACAGCGTAGAATGGCTCCTTTCCTCGCAGTTGTGTCTAGTCCCTTAGCCAGTATCTAGGGTTGAAGAACACCCTTTGGTCCCAGGGGACAGTTGTTTTTCTGCCGTGAGTTGGGGGAAATCAGATAATGTCCAAATTGTTAAGTATAGAAAACAAAAGGCACTGTTCTCACACACAACTGACTTCAGGGCGTTAAGACCAGCACCTAAAAGCTACACTGTACTTCCTCTACACCTCAAAAAATCACAAGTTTCCATTCGTCTGTTCAGTCATAACAGAAACAGCAGAAGGCAGAGTATAACGTCACAGTAGTATGTTTCACAGTTATTTAATTCGGTGAAAATAAAAAAATCCACCTGGTGTATTCCTGACTGTACACAGTGTTAAACATCATGCCTGGATCGTCCACGTAATAAAACGTGTAAGCAAGCTGCCTGATCTTGATCTCCACTGTCGGAGAAATGCTAAACTTGATCTGAAAGTCAAAGTTTATCAACAGTGCCATTTATACAAAGAGCCACGAATTGGAACAACGGCTTTAATGTTACATGTTATATGTGACATCTCACAGATTACTTGATATGCTTTAACAACTGATAACGAGACTGAGATACTTTACGAAAGAAATGCTTGAATTTCAGGCTGCATTGGCTATTGCATTATGAGAATTTCAGAAATGGTCAATATTTTGCCGCCTTTACCTGGAGTTTTCCCATTTGATAATGTAGTCCAGTATTTAATTGCTTACTCTAAAAGGAAGACTGTCGTAGTCTGTAATTTTAGTATTCTCTACAGGGTAGTAGCTGTTAGTCTGACAGTGGCTGCAGTCAATACTGTCATGGTATATAATCTGACCAGTCTAATATACATTTGTATAAAAGCTACCACACACTAACCGAGTTAGCTGGCCACTTTGTTTTTTGCACTAAAGCCGTTGCGTATTCGAATGGTGCGTGGATACATTTTTGGAACTATTCATCTGAACCCAAGTGCGGAACCAGCTGCCTGGTCTGGTCGTGTTGATATTGCAATGAGAACGGCAGAAAGGAGTAAAGTTAACCCTTGATGTGACTCACGAGTGGCTGGATCTTTTCGTATATCATTTGTTGACCGGGGTATATATAGTTTTAGATAGTGATTAATCAACATTCTCCAATAGCTTAGATGTGTCACACTCTCACCCGACCAGCTACACCCATACATTATCTCGGTCAGCATTAACTAACAGCTGTGATTCATTAGGCCTCCAGTGTAAACCTCACACTACCACAAGTAGCTGTGAGATACCGGGTGTCACGTCACTGCTACCGAGCATTCCCTTCTTATCAAGACTTACCTGTGCACTGCTTTGGATCACCTCTTGCATTGGTCCCATTTTGCCTTTCGTTCTGGGTCGTCCTGGTTGCCGCTCGGACCGACTTCCCGGTTTTTGATTCCTTTGCCTATCCGTTTGACTTCGTCTTGGGATTTTCCCACTGGTTTGATTGCTACGTCGGTTTCCTGGTGTGACCCTGCCTCTTATCTTCCACCCATGTTGCCGGAGTATTAAAGGACACCAGACTGCACCTGAATCCTGCTGTATTCACGATCCAAGGGTTGATGCTCCAATCCTCCGCTCTCACCTCAGAGAGCAAGATGGGAAAACGAGAAAACTACAAATTTCCACAAGAGGGATGAATATAGTAATGATTATTATTATTCATTACAATGAATAATAATAGTCATAATTAATTAACAATGTCTGTGGAGCAACCTCAATTGGGAGTGGATTTTACTCCACCAACTCTGACGGAAGTGATTTAAAATGAAACAATCCTAACAAGTCAAAGATATGTCACCAGAGTAACTTATGAAAAGATAGGTCAAAATGAAACAGCCAAAGAAGTCAAAGTGGATGACAGAAGGCACAGTGCAAAAAAGAGAAGGTGAAATCAGGAAAAATAAGGACCTCTTAAAGGAACCAAGCAGTGGATTCTAGAAAGCTACTGAGAAGAACGTAGGCCAGTATTACAACAGCAACAAGGAAATAAACTTGAAAAAACAAGGACTGTTTCTCAGATGATCCACGAGAATAAAAAAGTTTCCACCCTGAGCAGGTATACAGGGAAATGTTGATGGGCAATCCCAGATCAAGTAGGGATGGAAGGAACACACAGAAGACCCAACAAACCCAAAGCCAGTTATCATAATTAAATTAAAATCATAAGGTAAGTTGTCAGAGCACACGCTGAAATAATGCACTTTTGAAGGGCGGTGTGTCCTGGCGTGGAAAGGCCTCATCTCACCCTCGTGGAACGGTGATAATCTGCATCACGAACCAATCAGAGCACACGGCGGTTCTGCAATTTAGAATCAGTGCAAATGCATAAAGAAAGTGGAACGAGACACTGCTCTGCCTTAATGCAAGGTGGTCCTGTTCACAATCAATGAAGGTGACCTATTTGACTTAATGTGTGTTTAATGTAAGACCTCACTATTGCAGTCTATCATTAGTATCCAAGGCTTTGCAGTGTCAATGGATATTGGCCTGCCATGACAGCCTGTGCAAATTCCACAATGAAAATCTTACTTGAGTGCTTCCTTCAGACTATACAATAAATGCAAGACCATAAGCAAAACAGCAGACAATGAATAGCAGTAAAAAACGATGCTGCAGTCAACCATTCAAGATATGCATGAAAGACACAGTGGAGATGTCATCTTAATCAGTCTCAAAGCTGTTGCTCTGTAGGCTGCATAATTTGCATGTTCAGTTCCATTTAGTTTTATAGTGCCTTTCACAACGAGGTCGCCCCAAGGCTCTTAACAAGAGTGTTTGGTAATTGCAGTGCACAGTGGTGAAGAAAAGGCCCGAAGACGATGGAGGAGAGGAACCAAAACCTCCTCAGCAAGGAGAAAAAAGCTTCTGGAGGTCCAAAGTCAACTGGCCACCCACCTACTTGGGCATGCTACCGGTATACAGAGCAGGGAAAGATATTTATGAACAATATATGAACATTTGATGAGTAGCCTTTGCTTGCAGGTGAAAGTTGTTCTGGAATCTTACAGTCTATGTCCTTTACTGTCCCCTGCAGTCTTCCAGGAAGGAGGGAGGATATACAGTGACAGTTCAGTTTGACTGGTTTCCCTGATGAGGCAGTGTGAAGAACACCAGAAATGACTCGAGTCGTCGTTGCTACCCTGTGCAGTGCTTTTCGGTCCACTGAAGAGCAGCTTTCACACCAAGAGGAGACGCGGCAGACCGTGAGTATGGATGGCACAGCAATGCCCTCGTTGTTCTATAATGTAAGAGACTAAGCCATGTGTCTTTATATGTGCAGCCTGTGAGATATTCACAATGTCCCCCTCTGTAATAATACACATTATTTTTACCTCTAGTCTGAAGTGAAGTCAAGCTTAGAGCTGTGCTACACATCTATTAGATTTCTGTGATTAAGTACGTGGGTAAATATAAAATAGGTGGCATCAAATTAGTAAATAATTTGGGGGGATTTCATTTTACGTATAAATGGTACATTTTCTGCTGTTATGTAACTATTGTCTAAAGATAATACTGCAAAATGATTATATATGTGTGTGTGTGTGTGTGTGCCCTGTGATGGACTGGCATCCTGTTCAGTGTCCCCCAGCCTTGTGTCCTGTGCTGCCTGGGAAAGGCCCCTGCCCTCTCTCTGACCCTGGCCAGGATAGCTGGTTGGAAGATGAATGGCTAGATTTCTGACAGTGCCGCGGGATTCCACTTTCTAAAAACCTTTCATAATTCATAAGGTCCAACCGCACATATTTTGTGGTATGGCTGTAGCCTTTAGGTTCTTCGTACGTTGTTACGAGATCATCACAGAAACCTTCAAGCTCAGAGATGAAAGTTGGTATTTGGCCGTTTAACACCTACAGTTATCGCAGTTTCACATCAGTTCATCAGTGAGTGAGAGATGGCTTTACTATCAGAAAATGCTGCCGGCTCATGGGAACCCGCCTTGGTGTCTGTTCTCAACAGAGTTTGATTTTTCTGTATTTTTTTCATTAAACCAGCCTAACACTCCGCGGTGAAAGCTTGAAAACGCTTTAACCCATCTTTCATGGTCATGAATTCCATATTTACACTATAGCCTGCTAATCTGTTTTCAGTACAAGCCACTGAATAGTGAATAGCGTTTATCAGTCGTCAACAGTCTTCAAGAATCTGGAGATTCAAATCAAATCGTGTCTTTCGGTAGAACCCGCCATTTCTTCTTGTTTCCGGGCACCGCGCTCGTTTTATTTCTGCCTCTTTGCGACACGGGTGTCTAAACCTGAAATTTCGAAGGAATTCATGTCACATTCCTTCGTCGTCCGCCGTTTCTTGACGTTACTTAACACGACGTGTTCACACATCAGCCTCCTCAGTGCTTGATAATACAGAAAAAGCCGTGTCAAGATTATATTCATTCCAAGCATTTATTGCTCCTTTCAGTTCATTTTAATATTTAACACAATATCTGTATCTGTGAAGAGCAGGTAAATTGTGAATAGTTGTAAAGACGTCTAAATCACCAATATTTAACATCTTACTCGAGAGCTACTGTAGATTGTGTCGGCCGATGGATCCTGCTCGAAGTCCTTCCTCATTAGCCGTGTCAGGGAATCACGCGGGAATCTTAATTTAACAATCAGACTCTTAGCTTGTAGTTCACTGGACCTGTCATGTTTTTACCTTCATATCCCTCTGCACAAATGTCGGTTATCACATCGTACTACGTTTACTTAGCTCTCTGAAATTTCCTCCCACAGTCAATAATAATAATAATAATAATAATAATAATAATAAATGAAATGTGCTTAGGCAAACTGGGGTCTCTAACTTGCACATAGTGTTTGAGTACATGCATGAGTGTACGTTGTAATGGAGTGGCCTCCAGTCCAGGGTGTACCGTGCCCTGTTCCCTGTGTTTATGGAACAGGAGGCACGAAAATGTAGCTGGAAGATGAAGGTATGGATGAGTTGTTCATTTCACTGCAACTGTAGAGTTGCATTTCATCCACTCTGGGACTGTTAGATGAGTGTTAACATTCATTTTAGCAAATGAAACATGCAAATAACGACTGATACTTTTGTAATTATGATTGTGCTTCTGCGGTGGTCTGGATGGCACTACAGCTGCATGTCTTGTATTCGTATGCCTCTGAACAGCCCTGATTCCCACAGACTATCATCTGCCCCAAGCAAAGACCTGCTGATTTATTTCACAAAGGTCCCACAGCTTTTTCTGCCCGAACGTGAACCCTTGAACTCTCACATTGAACAAATGCCTACTCATTTTCCCATGTGAAACGATCTCATCTCCTTAGTAAGTCTTAAATTCAACACTTGTATGTCATGGCTTTTTATCTGACAGTCATTCACACAGTGTTCTCTGTAAGTAATTTTTTTAACTTTTAAAATGTAATTCCCAGTAGTTTTGAATATGTCTCATTTATCAGCCAGCAGAGGATATGTGTCTGATTTATTATTTTCCCGGTGCCGATATGAAAGCATGTACTTTCTACTAACATTTTAGCTTGTTTAGCTGTCTGTCTGATTATGTGATTATGACATTTTAAAATCTATACTGATATTTGATCCGGAATTATTGTTACGCATGTGCTTTATAATCACAATTTATGTCAGAAGAATTTTTAAAGTATTACTTTTTGTATATAAATTGCATTGCCTTCTGATTTTTAATTTTTGTGTAACCAATTTTAATATTACAACTATACAGTTAACTACAAGAATTTCTCTACTATTAATAAACTGAATTCTGAAGTTTAAACATACATTTGCTTTCGAAGATCATGTAGCATTTTTGGCAAGTTTCATAGAAAAAGCACCGTTCCATACTAAATTTCATGTCTAAGCTTATTCAAAATATTTATATTTTTTAGATATTTTACCTCAGTTCCAAAGACAGCACCAAAATGCAAATGAGTTTAAAAATATTTATTTTGTTTAAATGCTGAGTGATAAGGAATGCAGACCACAATTTAATGCAACTTCTGTTCAGTCTTTGATACAGAAAAAAGCTCTTTTTGTCAAAACTAACAGATATTGCTGACAATTCCATTAACAAAAAATTAAACAAAACACAGAGGAAGAAAAAGCTACATCAGCGTGTTTTTGCTCTTCATTACAGCTACATAAATTTAGAAGGTTATATTCACCTTTCCATAGCTGATGAAGAACTTAATGAATTTTATATCGCTTATGTATAATCGCCGTTTTTTAAATGTTTTATAGTTGAAAGATCATAAGGTAAGATTTCAGACTAATAATTAATGAGTTGTTGTCCCGCATAGTAAATACCTAATAAAGTAATTATTATGCTTACAAATTAAAATGTAATTGCATGTAATGTCAGTTTTATTTTGACACAAGGACGACGATGAAGAACACAGAATACTAACATTTATAAAAATTAAATTCATGTATATATATGTTTGAGAATGACTCGGAAATATTTCACGTTTCTCAGAGCCATGTTGCTGACTGCCTTGCTGAAAGGTAAACATCTGTACGATAACCTGAACTGGGATTGTCGACGTCTTACTATATGACCTTGCGACCAAAAACAAGATCAGTCATTCCACTGGCTCGGTGGCTTTCAGGTGTGAACTTCTGCTGACAGACTTGGTGCGACTCCGTGTGAAGTTGAGCCAGATGAGACTATCAGAGAAGCTGCTGGATGTGGGGTCCTGAATGAGGTGCCCCTTATACTCACTTTGGCAGCCCTGAAGCAGAGTCTTGACTCGATGTCTGAAGTTGTGGTCCAGCCAGGTGTAGATGACTGGGTTGGCGCAGCTGTTAAGGAAAGCCAGGCAGGAGGACAGGATGAGGCCACGGGCCAAGAATGACTCGGCCTCGCAGGACAGGATGACATGCTGCAGCTGGCAGATGACCAGGATGCACTTGAAGAAATTGAATGGCAGCCAAGAGACCACGAATACGCCAATGATGGTGAAGACCATCTTGACCGAGTGCTGGCGTCGCGTCTCGGTACGAGTGCCGCCGACACCACTCTGCTTCTGCAGCCGCACCAGAATGGAACTGTAGCAGAAGAGGATGACCGACATGGGCAGGAAGAAAGCGAGGAAGAGGGTGGCGAGGCTCAAGCCCTGGAAAACGGCTGACTCCTTGTCCTCGACACACAGCGTGGCCTCCCCCGCGTGGGCCACGTGCCGGTAAAGCAGTAAGGGGACGCCAAGGACGAAGGAGAACGCCCACACCACGCCGCAGGTGACTCGGACGAACTGACTCCTTTTCAGGTAACGCAAGTCCAGCATGCGTACCACAGCCAGGTAGCGGTCGATACTCATGCAGGTCAGGAAGAAGATGTTGGAGAAACGGTTGATGGCGATGATGTAGCTGCTGAGCCTGCATATCACGTCGCCGAAAGCCCAGCGGTGGTGCTGCGCAGCCGAGACGGCCCACAGTGGCACCGTGACCACGAAGATCAGGTCCGCCATGGCTAGGTTGACAACGAAGATGTCCACCAGCCGTCGTCTGCTGAGCTTGCTACACATGACCCAGACGACAAAAAAGTTGCCTGAGACCCCAGCAAAGAATATGATGAAGTAAAGAACAGGCAGATAGAGGTGAGATAGCGGTAGGTGGGCGGCAGGGCAGTCCTCAGGATGAAAGATCTCATACAAAGCCGTGCTGTTCTCATAATCGTAGTCCTCCTCTTCCATTGTGGGGCTGGAAACCATTGATCAAAGTGTGCCACCTCACAGCTGCGTGTCTTGTGCAATGCCAGTGAGTAGATGCAATGTGCCATTCAGACATGTGGTCATGTGCTTAACTAACCACAAACTGTCAGCTTCTCCATTTTGCACTCTGTCTTCCTGTGTTTTTATATCAGCCTGCAGACGACCAGCTGAAGGTTTTTGCACCCACTAAGATTTTCCACGCTTTCAATGTCACTCACATAATTTTCACAAAAAATTCGGCACGTTCAACATTCATTGTTAAGAAATAAGACATTCATGTCCAGCATCCTTCGAATAGCTTCATTAGCAAGAAATTTGGTCATATCTTTGGTTCATCAAAGTGGCCTCCTCTAGCAGCTACAA
>JAACJT020000374.1:0-20089 GCA_009936485.2 Gymnarchus niloticus | reverse complement strand
AGATGAGATGGATGGACAGCGTGGTGGAGACAATGAACATGAGTTTGGGCAGGCTCCGAGAGGCGGTGGAGGACAGGACGGCCTGGCGTGCTGTGGTCCATGGAGTCGCGAAGAGTCGGACACAACTGCCTGACTAAACAACAACAGTACTAATATGGTCAAGAGTAAAAAAAGCATAATGCTACAATTTCAGCTTTAGCACAAGGGAAACATGGGAGGAGAAAACAGGTGTTGGGTCTGGAGATGAATTACAGCAGAGTACAGATTAGGCAGAATTACTGTACATGAGGTCTGGGACCAGGAGCAAGGCAGAAGTCTGTTTAATGGTTTATTTTAAATGATAATTACACACAGGAGACTGACTTAATCTCACCCACCCTCTCTTGTCTTACACACATATGTATGTAGATGAAGGCTTCACCAACAATAGCCATTACAAATTTATTTAAACATGACCCACTGGCTTTAAGTTTAACTGCACCAAAGGTGGTTTCAGAAGTCAGTAGATGGATCTGAGATGACTTACCTTCAAGTGGTCTAATTAACATGGTCACTCTCCACTGCAGAAGATTGGTTAATCATGAGACCTTTGAAGATCACACGTGGACACTGCAATCTCAAACCTCACCAGATGTCACCCATTACCAATGGTCCAGCCTGGGAGAAACCACTGGAAGCCTCCCACGGAAGGAGGTCTCAAATACCAAAGCTAAAGAGCCTCTCAGCTTTGAATGGCCTAAACAATATTGAAAGTTGAGGGTGTTCCAAAGGATCCCCATCCAGGGGGTGTAAAATTTTCACGGACCTGCTGCTAAGTACTACAGGACTCAAGAAAATCCCAGAAGGAAGTGCCACCACAGTGCATTTTGTATGCACCATCTTCTCCGAGATGCATTTCTTTAACTTCTACTGCAAGAGCTAATCTAATTAAACCATATATGCAAAAATGCCCATTTGAAATATTCTAAACACTTTTCCGCTCTTGAATTTATGCATGCAAATATAGCAGACACTACCCATATTATGCTATGATTCTATACTATTTATGATTTCCTCATATTTGAATCATTTTGAGCACTCTATCATGTGCTGTTGGCCTATGAAAAAATAATTAAGGCATGAATTTTGAGAAACTTTCACACATAATTATTCCATGTTTTGGAGGATTTGTTTTTTTTATTGAATATCTTGGGAAAGTGAAGAGAATGCTTTTTTGAAAAATTTTGACCATTAAAAATTAAAAAAAAAAAAAAAAAAAAAACTTAAAAGTTGATGCAGCTAAAAAAAAGTGGTGTTGCACTACTTTATTTCTCCCATTTTGTTCCTACAGCACTGGTCCCAGTAACATACTGATTTCTTCTCCCATCCATAGCTGGACTGGAGAGTTTCTTCGACACTAAGAATACACCCCTTTCTCACAATAACCACTGTTATTGTTTTTTTTTTTTATTGTGTACCAAAATTGTGATCCAATGCAATTAACAGACTTAAGCTGAACATCTGCTATTTCAGAAGCCTGAAACACAAACATAGCTGCACATAAAACTGCATTTGAGCAGTAGTTAAGCAGTGATTCTATTTGAATCAAGTAACCAGAGGGGAAAGCTCAACTGTCAAATCTGTCAAAATTTGTTTCCTACATTCAAATCTATTTCACTGGAATCTGACAAATATTGCATGGCTGGTGAAATGATAAACAGTGTTCCTTACATTTTGTTGATGACCTGAAAGATGTGATGAAAATCTTCCCCCATGACACAAAGCTGGGTGGGTTTTTTCAGTGAACGTGCTAAAGTCCCGCTAGTTTCGAAATTCAAATTTTGTGATTTTGTCAGTTTCCTTTTCTTTCCTTCTTGAGTTTTGTGGGATCCTTGAGGGAAAATCTGTGGCTGGCTTCTCTTTTAAGAACCAATAGGTAACTATTGTCTCAGCACCTTGCTGTCAAAGTTTGTTTTGACACATTTCCTTTATGCTGTTCTGGCTCTATGTGACGCCGATAAATGTCTGACTTTGCATAGAGTTTCAGAACCTCTTAATGGTAACTGCATGCCAAACAAACAACTCCATCCTGTGAATCGTTAACACCTGCAGTTGCAAGACTATCCCCAGAACCAGCCAGGGCCATTGTTTGTGTGGGACTCATAATCTCTTCATTAATTGTAATAATGACTGTCTTCATAAGACTTTATTTGAACATATTACAGGTGCACTTCAGCAAAGGAAGTGAGAAATTTGATTAGCTATTTGCAACTCATATCTCTTTTACAGCTAAAGGGTCCACAGCTTCATATGCATTCAAATATCTACTTTTTACATTGTAAAGTTAATCTTCCGACTTTGATATTTAGGATGTAAAAATTCAAGGCTTTGAGCACTTCAAATAGAAGCATTATAAAACCATCCTGGTTTCTTTACTTTGCATGCTCTTGAAATTTCAGAGGGTCGAGATCCATGGCATCACCTAGATTACCCTTTAGGGTACCAGCAATTCATGGAACAATGAATGACGATTACCCAGAGGGAAAGGCTGCTGTAAAATCTCTGTGTTTGCAGTTCTGCTTTTCCTAGATAAAAATTAGATCACTATAACACAAACATAAGACTGCTTCGGTTCACATTTCTCAGATTTTCCGCATGATAAATCATTTTTAAAGCTCTGACAGAAAGCTCTGTTGGTTTAAAAATAGATCTTTGCAGTATTTTGTGTTAGCTCATTTTATCTCATCTCCCAGTATCTCAGCACATCTTGAAAGGATTACTGTGAAATTTCAACTGACCCCTCCCTCCAACATCCTTTATTAGAGACATTTTATGGGTCTAAAAAAATCTTTCAGTATAATATTATATAAATATTTTTGGATGTAAATATATTAGTATCATTATTTTGAATTAAAACTTCACATTGAAAGAAATACAAAGTATAATTTTGCCACCCAGTAAAATGTTTGTGCCATGCCCACAGCTAGCCAACCACATCCCACCTGCTCCTGCTCCACCTCTCCGGAGTACTAACCCACCGGCAGGTTGTGTATCAACTCTTTAAGCAACAGCACTGCAGTTGCTGCTTTGTGAGATGTTGCATCTTTTCACTACATATTGTTTGGTCTTTGGTCTTTATGGTCAAACACAGTGTTTGACCATAGCTTTCTCTACCATTTTTCTGCCCTTTATCTATGATTTGGGTTTAGTGTTTTTTTTCTCTGTTCTGATTTCTCTTGGCTTTATTACCTTCAGACAGTGTTTGGACAATAATTTATGGATTGAGATTTAAATTCAAAACCTTTGTGTACTTTGCTGGCTATCCATCCCATTGTTCTGTCTACAGATCATGATTTCTGCCTGACACTGTCACAAAAAATACTGGATTCCCACACTTTGGATCCTATCTCATTCCAATCATTGAAATCTGGTTTTGTTAATTGTCTGAAAACTTTTGCAAGTCACTGTACGTCCTTTTCAAATCTCTTCTTCCTCAGAGATGAGTCAATGTTGACTTATTTTTTACATCTCTGGTGTTTTCTACATTAGCTGTTTTACATGAAAGAATTAAAACAACTGAGGAAGTCATCTGAGATTAAAAAAGAGTTTCTACTAAAGAAAAGAAAATTAATAGTTGTATGGTCTATGGGGGCAGTCCTGGCATCTTTTTTACTTCTTATTATCAGCGGTACCCACTAGATACATACAATGCTTTTTGATTGGCTCATTGGTCTAGATACTCCTGTGCAATGGGTCCAGTGCCGGGGATCTAGGTAGCAGGGTTCACTTCTTGATTTTGGGAGTGACAACTGATTTGCTGAGCTCCTCCAGGAAAAGCTGATGTTGGTGAAATATGTCGTCCTTGTATGGCCGGTTGATTTCAATACACAGGATATTGGCCTTGTAGTTAGATACTTCTACAATATTGGAAAAAATCTCCAAAGTTTGATGGTAAGTCATGCCTTCAGCTATATGGTGCTGTGACATTGTCCTGCTTGTCAACTCACCCTTTGGTGGAATATTAGTCCAGGGTGATATGTGGCTTCATGTGTGTTCTTACACACAGAGATGCATCTTTTTGTGTTGTGCTCCTTACAAGAACATTCTTGTTATTCTTTGGGCAATACCAAACAATGGCTACATCTCAGGGGACATGGTGTCTCAGTGGTGAGCACTGTTGCCATTACCTAGAGGGCTGGGGGTTCAAATCCTGTATCCAGCTCTGTGTGCTTCATTTGCATGTTCACCCTATGCTTTGCAGGTTTCCTTCCACAGTCCAAAGACATGCATTGTAGTCTGATTGGCATGGCTATTTAATCCAAGTTGTGTGCGTGACTTTGCCCTGTAAAGGGTTAGCACCCCATCCAGGGTGAGCCCTAAAAATGCCTGGGATTGGCTCAGCTCCAGGTGAACCTGCATAGGACCAAGCGATTTGGATGATATATTTATGGTTATTGTTGTTTTTCTAATTGTTCATAGCATGGTTAGCTTTCTCTTTTATAGTTCAACACCAAAGTTTGCAGGATGTGACTAAGCTGTCACATTATGCTATGACCTTGTAGCCCCATATTCATATCCAGTACCGCCCACATCCACTGGTTTTTCTCATGTGCTTCTCTGTGTTGCTTCCCAGTGTTACCTTGCATTTTCCAAGCATAGCTTGATTTGGCATCTCAGGCTGCCCATATTTTGATGCCAGAATATTCAGGCTTGTTGAGCATGTACTGGTGGAAAGGACAGTACTCTCACCATGGATGAAGGCATTCATCGACTGTAACATGAAGACCAGAAGAATGCAGGAGAGGTTGAATGTCCACTCATTTATCTCACACCTTCCCAGTTGCAGCTAGTATGTCTCTTTCAGGTCAACCATTGCTGGTATCATAGTTATCAAAGTAAATCGTGTCAGAAATGATAAAGAATGCTTCCAGAGTCATTGTTGCCAGAAACACTGGCTCACCATTCTCTTATAAAATCAGCAATCAAATGTACGCTTCTAAAGCAATACAGTCCAGTGGCTTAGAGTTCTCATGAAACACATGGTACCCCCAAACTGGTCATGTCCAGTCTAATTTTCTCGATTGGTTGGGGTATGAGGTGCTCAACAGCTGATTGTATGTTGCGGACTTGGGTGACAGTGAATTGTGTATGCTTTGGAATTGTTTTGATTATACTGGAAATTGAAAATTTGCCTTTGCTTTGTTGTGGTGAACATGACCATCCTACATTAATATCTTTATATTTGTACGTTACCATCTTTAGATTTCCATGGTTCTACTCCTCCAGATGGTGGCTGTGTTCCATAGTTCAACCATTCTACCATCTAGTCTTCAGATTTCTACTTTACTGTTTTTAGATTTCCATGGCCCTACTCCTCCAGATGGTGGCTGTGTTCCATTGTTTGACTATTCTACATTACTGTCTTTAGATTTCTATAGTCCTACTCCTCCAGATGGTGTCTGTGCTCCATTGTTTGACCATTGTAGATTGCTGTTTTTAGATTTTCATGGTCATACTTCTCCAGATGGTGGCTGTGTTCCATTGTTTGACTATTCTACATTACTGTCTTTAGATTTCTATGGTCCTACTCCTCCAGATGGTGGCTGTGTTCCATTGTTTGACCATTCCGTATTAACCATCTTTAGTTTTCCATGACCAGATTTCTCTTGATGGTTGCTGTTTTTCATTGTTTTTGTCTGTTGAAGGGGAGGCTATGGTAGACTTGTCCTCCAAATCAGTTACATATAAGGAAAATTCAACATTCAGTTATATTGTCTTCTGTATCTGAAGCACCCTCTGTCTCTGAAACCTCTTCCATTATTTCAGTATTACATTTCCAAATCTCAGATAGGAGCTCACTTTTTAACATCCATGTTCGACAAACACTGTTGAGGCACTGACAAGAAGGGCAATCAGAATGCCACATAACAAAAGTATACATCAAAGATAAGTTTTTGTTTTGAATTGTGCCCCTGTCTCTGAACATTACAGTATCTAGGTCAAAATGACTCGCAACATCTTTGTATACATATTCCATACAGACTTTCCACAGCACATCAGTGTGATCACATTATTCATGTACTTGTAAGTTCATGACCCTAAATAAGAAGTCAAACAATTTCAAGGAGAAATTAAACACTAACTAGTTCTTCGGAAAACTCAAAAGTGCACAACAGGAATTTGTGGTACTGCTCTGTTTCATTTTCTCTGTGACCCTAAACAGGATAAGCAGTTAGAAGATGGATGGATGGATGGATGGATGGATGGATTCATTTTGTTTTGCCTTTTCATTGCTCCCTGCTTTATGTGTATGAATAGCTCTATTCTGTTCAGTTTCAGCCCAAGTAACTGGGTCCCTGATTACAGATAAAAGATGATGATTAGAGATGATGTTGCCCTGATCTATAAAAGAACTAAAAAACAAGATTCTAACCCACCTACTTCCTAAAGATCCATTGCTACCTTTCTCACCTGCTTCTTCTTACCATCATACCTGAGTATTTTTCATAGTTTCTAACCTGTACTTAAAATAAATATTGTTTCACTCTTAATTACTTTAAATATTAAGGTGCAAAGTATCATAAGACCTCCCAAATGTCCACATTCATTTAAAACAAACCAGATCACTATGATAATCCCAGTGGTAGCTACCACTTTTGGTTACTGTGGTGTTTTTTCTAACTCAGCTTCTTTTCACCATCTGCAAATTATTTTTCTAATCTCTGACTCTTCCACTAAGGTAGTGAGAGTCACTTCAACAACCAGATTAGACCCATCCTATTTGTGCTAAGACAGACCTGCTTCACTCCCATAACACAATGCCATCTGTCTCTGCTCATCCCTGAAAGATCTGTACTTTGTTGACTATCTTGCACAAAATGCCCCAACTAAATATGGTTCGTTATTAAATGTCACTTGGACGTCCTTTATACCAGGTGATAAAGGGGATCCTTCCCACTTGAAAATAAGCATTATCTGCAGTCTGTCACACCTGCATCCAGCCAAGCATCTGTTCAGTCACGTCCAGTCCGCCCATGGATGCTCCACCTCTCTGGATTATACTCTCGCCTGCAGCTTATGCAGTTGATTACCTGGTTGAGTACATGAGAACCTCATTCTGAGGTAGCACGTTTCATGCAGTACTGACCCTGTGTGCCTTTCCTAGTTTCGCCTGATTCATTGGTTTCTCTCTTCATCTCATGTTTTTGATTTAGAGATTTTTCTCAATGTTGCCCTTGCCTGCCTTGCAAATTATGGCTTGTGTTTTCACTGCTGATTTTAGACTACATTTTGTATTTGGAAATAAACTTCGTACACTTGCATTTGGATCCTCTCATCATAGCATTATTCAGAGGTACAAACATATGGTCTTTCAATAGAAAGTTTTGAACATCACATTTATAACTGGTATAACCATTTGTTGTATATTAATCTATTTCACAGTCCCGAGAATAATTTGTACTTTCTTTGGGTGTTGTAGCATAAAAGCGTACATGAGAAAAATATATTTTATTCTTGACTAAAATTACAAAAGTGAGAGTACTGAAGCCTGCCCATTACAGCAAAATGCTCTTTCCCAAAGAAACATATAATTTGATGTAATCCACAGCCTTCTGCTCTCACATATAAACTGCTTCCCTGCTGTTTATAAGGTATTTGTTGTGAGCAGCAACCTTTATCTTGTCAGGAATCTTGTGCCAATGAAATGGGCACTTACTGTGGCTTCGAAAATCAATGCGGAGCTTCAGCTCATCGATTTTTCATTTGGAAAGAGTCACTCGTAATGCCTTTGTGGACTACCGACAAAGCAGAGAGCATGTGATGTGGCTATACTCCCTACAGGGCTTGGTAATTGCTAATGTTTATTTATTTATTTACTTTTAATGATTGCCAACCAAGCCAAACCCTGCTGTGTTTTTATTCGGAAGTCGACAACCTCTCCATTACACAACGAGGAATCAGAGCGTGTATCCCCATTAGTTTGGATTGGTACTTTCCTGATTACTTTATAATTTGTTTTATTTCTTTATTTACATGTTTATCTGAAGCATTTATACAAAATGGCTTGCAGTTAATCTATCTGGAGATGCTTAGTGAAGTAAATTAGTTTAAGTGCATTTTAAAATAATGCTACAGCTGGGTCTTTTGGATGACAACTACAGTAAAAATTTCATTTAATGTCTAGTCCCTTAACTTCTTTGTTATCTACTGCTGTGTGTAACTACTTGAGCTTCATTGTATTTACTTTTCATTTAATCAGAATATATTCCAGGTTATATAGTTTGACTTTAACCTATCAGTTAAAAGGTACATAGCCTGGCCAAAAAAAAAAAAAAAAAAAAAATTCACACTTCAGTCTTTCATTTGAGCATCTTTAGCTTTGATTAAGGAGCATTCGTTGGGGCATTATTTGGAGGAGCTTATGCAAGGTCTCAACATTTTTTTTATCCTAGATTTGCATTAATTTTTCATCGAATCTTGTATTGACAACTGGAGAGTGGAACCACTCCATGAAATCTTCTCTACTGCATCCCAAAAATATTCAACAGCGTTAAAGTCAGGACTCTGTGGTGGCCAGTTTATGTGTGAAAATGATTGTTCATGCTCCCTGAACCACTGTTTCACAATTTGAGCCCAAAGAATCTTGGCATTTTTGTCCTGGAACATGCCCATGCTGTCAAGGGAGAAAAAAATCCATTGATGAGATAACCTAGTCAATCAGTGGATTCAGGTACTCAGCTGATTTCATTTTGCTGCTACATAACTTTGCTGAGCCTAGACCAGACCATTGGCACTTAAGTACTGGATTTGCTTACTTAAATTTAACAGTGACTTTTTTTTTTTTTGGCCAGGCAGTGTATATTTCGTTTGCTGCCCTGTCAGTAGACCTTGCTCATGATGGAAACCATTCTTTCATGTCTTCTACAGAATTGATAATTTTGCTCTTATTTACTGTCGCAAGGTCCTCTTATACACTTGCATAGTTTTTTTTTTTTCTTTCTTTCTGTGCCCATTGTAAAGTTTCTTATGAGCTATTAATCATTTTTCGGGTAGTGGAATTGAGTAACCAACTCTGTTGGCTTAATTTTATTCTTGAAGAATACCATTTAAATGGTGACCTGGAGTCAACATAGATTTGACAACACCTAATAATAAATACTGTGTATATAATGTTTTAGTATTGATTAATCCTGTATTCATATTGTTATGGCACAGCTCCAGTACAGCTAATGGCATACCACAAACTTCAGGACCATGGACAGTGTCTGCCAGAATTGCTGGCCTCGTTCCATACAGCACAGGGGGGCTAATCATGCACTATCCAGAGCTGCAAATTTCTGCAAACCAAAGCACCTTAAGAAAGTAACCATCTTGTCGAATGGGACGAGGACTGTGATGATTAACCACCCTTTGGTTCACCTCTACAGAAGGTGCTAGCAAACCAAAGGGACATCAGGAAGGTCCACTGACAAGGTTGATTCCCCCCCTTAAAAAACTCCACACTGCTCATGTACCCCCAGCCCCAAGAGTCGGTTCATCCTCAACACCGTGTCCAAGTCCTGACCCGTCACAATACAATTTTAAGTATTCATCATAACTGAAATATAATTACGCCATTGGCTATATTTCAGTTTGAGAACTTGACGAATGTATTTGACAACTAAATAAAACATCAGCTAATAATTTAACTCATTATGATACACAGCAGTAGTGAAGGCTTCATTCTGAATGTAAACCGGCTTAATGACATATGGGGCTCTATTTTGATGATCTAACGCAAAGCATAAAGCACAAGGTGGATGTAACATTTATGGGCTTGTCCAAATCCATTTTGCTATTTTAGCGGTCGAAACAACAGACTTCGCGCCAGCGGAAGGCGCAATAAGGTTGTCCTAACTCTCAGTTATTCAGAGGTGTGTTTTGGGCGTAACATGCAATAAATCAATCAGAATGGCACGTCACCTCAACTTTAAAAGCCAGGGGCGCATGAGCTATGGCGGATTGCTAATATAATGGCGCATTTACCTGGCTAACCAGATTGGTTTTCGGCCGAGGAAACGGACGTGCTCATGCGCGAAGTGTAAAGGCGGGAGCAAATCATTTACGGGAACACCACTGTTCCACCTAAGCCTGCCGAGGTGAAGCAGGCGTGGGAATATGGAGAGAAATTTGTCTCAAAATAAATTTGTACTCTATAATAAAACATATATGAATGAAATAAAATAAAATAACAAAAAACCGTTAGAGCACTTGGAGTGTGTGTCCGTAATGAACATCGTGACCCACAGGTTTCTAAAACGCGCCACTTAAATATCGTTTAATAATACGCAACTGACTTTAGACATGGTTTTTGTTAGTCAAAAGCGCAATGTCATTTCACTGCCTTAAAATAGCAACGCGCTGACAATGCACCCAGCCACACCTCATTTAAAAAGACCACTCCTACGAGGGGGAAGCTCATGCAAAATCATTTATTATTTTGAAAGCCCGCACGCTTGGCGTTGAAATGAGGAATGTGCCGGTACGAAACTACTAAAACCACTTTGCGTTGCGCTTTGCGCTGGTGTAAAATAGGGCCCATGGTATTAGTGCATGTCATACACCCTCCTGGAGGTTTTCTGGCAAATACTCTTACACATACAGTATTTACATATACCATTTCAGTGTGGTTCCAAGCGTTTATAATGCACATAAGTAATAAATGCCAATAAACTATTATCACTGGCTAGAAGGAAGTCCTTTTCATGTAAAACAAATGAGCCTGCTGATAATTTATGTGTTGTAAGTTCTGTAAAACACTGTTCCATCTTTCTCCCATAACCACTGGAAGCACAGAAGTACTGGCTGTGATTCAGAGGACACAATTAATGTACAATTAGTACAATTAAATTGTAGGTGAAACAAGGTAGGAATATGATCTCAAGAATAATTCTTAGTGATAACTTGATAATAATCAGGTATTACTTCAGCTATCTGAAATCTGGGTGGAGGATCCAAAAGCCAATAACAATGATGAAATAATAATGAGTTAGAAGAAACAATGGCACCAGGGGTTCTTGATGAGATATAGAGGACTGGAAGTGATGTTATTTTACAGCTGCTTTTTCCCTAACGATTATATCACACGCAGTAATTTAAATTGTCATGTAAAGGAATGCCAGACTCTCTCGGGAGTCATGCTGGAACAATAAGAGTTAACCTGTGACCTCCATCAACCTGTCACCCCCCTCTGTTCTGGTGCAGTGTGATGTATGCAGCAAACATTCAGGGTTAACAAACCCCATATTTGGGTATTCTTCAGAGAAAAAAGCCAGCATGTTTCATAGAGCTGACAGCATGTGTTTTTTATGTATGTAATATACACAGATCAACAGCACACAAAGGAATTCATTTAAGGGAGTGATCTAAAAGACAGTCTGACAAAACAGATCTGGATCTTTCAATATTTCTATAAGTTTGCATCACTCATGTGTCTAGTGCCTGCCATCATTATGAATTGTCAATAGTAATTTAATACCATGGAGATGACAACACTGCAAGGTTTTATAATTGCTATAATGAGAGCTCATTATGATGCCTTAATAAATGTTCTCATGCTGTAAATATTGGATATGGACAGCGGGCTATTTATTTCACGTTTACATTTTCATTTAGTGTCCCTATTTATGTCTCCTCATTAAGTTTTTTCAGAAAAGTATGGGTTGTTTTTTGGAATTTTCAGCAAGGTTAGATGCTCCCATAGTGACATAATTTATATGATCACAATTGAACAAGTGCAACATAAGATAAATGAGAAGACAGATTAATTTTATCTAATGCTCATGTTTGGATGCAAATCCTTGATTTTTTTGTTTTTGTCGAGATGAAAAAATAATATGTTGCCATACTTACAGTTTTTGTCCTTCTCATTTATACATACAACAGCAGGTGACAGGTGAAGTGGTACTGGGAACAACTGCCTGTCCAAGAGCATCTGTCTGAAATAGGCACTACCAAAAAGACACGCCTTACAGAGCTGTCCTCTATTGTTTGCCAAATTGCTTGAAGTGTAAATAAACAGTGGAATTGGACGCTTGCCCGTGCTTGAAAGCAATTAAAGTCCAGAGAACAACGGCAGCAAACTAAAGTAGCAGTCTTTTGGTGCTTAAGGAAATACGATACCCATTCTCCCATTTTTGATTACCACTTTCCCATTCCAGCTAACAGTAATGTGGCGAGTTCTGGAAAAGGGCTGTCAGCTAGCCATCTTAAGGCACAAATGGTCGTATTATTGAATTAATTTAGAACTGCTACATGAAAGAATAAAACACACAGCAGCTTTATCTGCAGACACAATTTTAAACTGGAAGACTTTTTTTACACGGGAAAATTACTTCTGTGTTTAGTGATATCATATGTTTACGGAGATTCATTAAATGCACGGTGCCAGTGTGTTAACCGTCTCTCACCCCCCTTCTGTTCTCCCTGTCAAAAGGTGAAACAACTGTAATCATTCCTGACAGCTGCATCCTAAATAATAAAAGTCGTTTAAGTGACGTTAGCACCAAAGTCTGTGAAATATGACATGCATGATGGAGCGATTGTCTTGGCTGCGCTGTATCAGTCCTGTCAGATAAAATTTGCCACAATTCCATTCTAGGAGAGACGTGGTTACAGATGCAGCTCCAATTTTCAAAAGTGGAGTAAACAATAAAAACAAAAAAACACCTGCCATCCATCCATTGTCATGACTGGGAAGTCTGACCGATTTACAAGCTGCATAAAGAGCAGTTACTCATAAGTCATATGTAAGCTGCCTTTTCTGTGTCCCCTCAGATGAAAGGCTATAATGCAATCCGTAATAATGTGGAGAGCACTTTTAAAGCTTCCATGTCCAGCAGACCATCTTGTTCTAAGCATAACTAAAAAATGTGAAAAATTACCCCCAACAATATTAAGTTCAAAGGCAGTGGGTAAGTGAGATCTATGTTTAATTGAAATATGGGCCCAAAAGTGAATTCATGGCATAAGAGCAGCAAATTTAACATAAAAACTTTTACAAAGCATTTATTACAAAATATTTCCCTTTGATACAAGCATATGTATATTACCAAAATGGTAATGGCTTCATTTATCTGTTTTGTTTGCAATGTTCAGTTTTACTCTTCTTTCCCATGCATGAACTCGTCTGGTCCAGACAAAAGGTCCCAGTGACCGGATCCATTTTTAATGGTGGTAATGATTAGCCACACCCCTCCAGCAGAACCACTATGTTGTATTTAAAAGGTCTCATTATAGTCTGTAAGCTGTAGTTTGAGGATATTATATATTTAATCAATTCATTTTAAATGATATGTTTAAAGTAGAATTTAAAAATGCACATGCTTTAATTGTCAAATGATTTTAGTTGATTTTAGATGTAGTAACGGGCTGGTGAGTTGGCGGAATCTTGGTTCAGCACCTGTCTCCTGAAGCTGCAGTTAATTTTTATTCATGAATGTAAAGTCAGCTTCGCTAACCTTTCTCAACAGCCCATCTGCTTGAAATTCACTGGGCTCCCGCAAAGCTACGAGGCACCAATGGTGCCTCACTACCTTCAGTGCTGATAATTTATATTGTGAGCTGGAGGGTCGTTTCTGCCATGAAATGGGAAGAAAATGGGACATTTGGCGTTTGGCTGTTTTAGTCAAACCGAACGGATTCCCACACCACCTGATAAGCTGGGCTTTTATCTCATAGCTGAACCCCAGATGCAGTGTCAGAAGCAGACATTAATAAAAAGCAGCAGCCTAGTCATAAATGATTGTGGATCTGACAGTAATGTTGCCTGAACTTTCCCCATGGGAAGACCTGTGAGTTCATACCTCAGTGGCTCTGCCTTTGATTGGGTTGCACTTCCGTTTTATTCCTCTGACCTCCTTCCACAAACTAAACACTTGCAGTCTAGGTGAATTAGCATCTCAAAATTGCTCATAGTGCGTGTGACCATGTGCCCTGCTGTCCTGTCCTGCGTATCCCCTGCCTCGTTTCCTGAGCATTTTGGGGGTAAGATTCACTCGCTGAGTCACTCTACCAGTGAACCACCTATGGACAATGGGCAGATTCATTATTTTAGTCTCCCCAGCTGACACTTTCTTTTAAAGCAACTTGGAAAGCTTCCCTTATTATATTTTATCCACTTACAGAGGTAGATTTGGCTGCTGAAGTGGTTAAATTATAAGCATTTTGTTTACAATGCTTATACAATGCCTTTCACTGTGTAAGCTCCTGCCTTTTAAAAGCAATTTATTTGTTCTGTTGCTAATCTGCATAATCAATATTTTTTACAACAGCCATCTTTCTTTATCTGTTTATATGTTTTGAACAGCATTTTAAACTAAATACCTAAAGTAGCTTGTATGGGTCATTATATAAATGAGCAAGGAAGCTTTAGAATGGAAAATATCCTGGTTGGAATATTCTTTCTGTGTGCAAAATATCCATAGTTATTTAATATACTTTTAAGGCTACCAGAATTTAAGTCCATCCCGAAAAACGTTTCACCATAAACATATTTCCAAATTGCTCGCATGAGCACTCAGTGTAATATGTACTCAACACATACTGACCAAAGTTTTCCTTTGAATTACACTGGATGAGAGAGGAAGCAGAGCATCATGGGCCGTGTATTAGGTGGTCGACGGGTAAGGATTATAAAAATTCATTTCAGCTCAATGGGTCTGAGAGGGATGGGAAATGTGCTGGACAATATGCACTGTAGTCTATGGTAAAGGACAACATCAAAAGACCCAGACAGCAAGTGAAGTTTCATACAGAGTCACTAAATTTGAAAAAAACAAATACAGAAGTGAAGCAAACCACTGCAAAGAACAGCCCCTTAGCAAATACTATTATTTCCACCATAGGCATATATCTATTCGCTATAATGAGCAGGCATTAGCATAGGAGAACCAGTGTATTGTCAAGGTGAGGGGAGGCTTTATGCAATAGCTGGCTGATGGCACTAGGGTTAAAAGGGTGGGATTTTCAGTTATCCAGCAGTCGCGGGTTCAAGTTCGAAGGACATATGCTGCAGCATTTATGAGTTTGCTTGGCTGAAGTTAATAACATTAAATGATTTTATAAATAGATATAAAAATGAACGAGGCCTTCGTAGGTAACTGCATCAGATTAAATAACTGAAATACATTGGCCCACTCGCCAGCTCCTCAGCGGTCTGTTCCACAAAACAACCAAAGAACAGCATGTGTTCAGGTGACTCTCACATGTACTTTGACTCTGAGCAGTTGTTGGACATGTTTAAACGTGCCGCCTGTGCTTGGTTAGCTTTCAAACTTCAGAATTCTGTGCATGCCTTAATAGTCAACAAAGGTCTACTTATCTGTAGCTTCAAGCCTCTTTCAAATACCCCAACTTTCAAGTAACATCGTGACATTCATCCATCCCCTACAGCCACCAAGTTCAGTGTTACAGTCCTGGAGCAGGGGGGCCACCCAGCACACAGGGAACGCCACCAGTCCAGTGGGTACTGAGGACACACGATTCACACAGATGCGAACTTCACATATACACAGAGCCAGCAGTGGGAATACAACCTACAGCCCAGAATATGTGAGGTCATATTGTTGTGCACCAAACTACCGTGCCCAGTACCAAAACAATTTACATAAAATAATCAGGTACCGCCAGATGGAAAGTAATCTAGAAGTACACATAAACCAGCACAGCCTAAATCTCTACAAGTAATAAAGACGGAGCATCCTTTGCGGGACTGTAAGAATAAATTGACTGTGAGTAGGATTGCCCCGACTGTGACATTCATCTTTTCGTAGGTTACCGAACGACTAAAATCAATACGGGTACGGTGCCACTGTGTGCACAACTCTGTCGCCAATTATCCACTTCTTCAGCAGAGCAATGTCGTTTGCCCTCTTCAAAAAGCGCCCAGTGCCGCCTTTGTGCAGCGAGAGAGCGGCCTTCTCCAAAGTGTGAAGATGCCTGGCTTGCCGCCACGGTACCAGGCAGAACAATAGGAGCCACGGCACCTAAAGGTAACTTTCATCTCTTCTTTTTGTTAGCCTGCCATGCGGCATGGCTACACCTGCATGCATTCATCTTTCTGACGTTCTGTTTCTCACCTTTATTAGAGGCATGGGTTCATAACCAGCACCCCCATAAACGTTTTAAGATCTGTGAAGTGAATGTTACTGTGGACCTGGAAACTATCAACAAATTTTGCTGTGTAGTGTACTGATTTAGCAGGTCGCGCGATGGACTGTAGTACAGAGTGTTTGATTTTGAACTGACTTCACGACATTGCATGTTCTGTCCATCTTCACTTGGGTGTCCTCAAACAGTCCAAAAACCCACACTTTAGTGAGGTGGTGTCTGTAAATTGTTCATAATGTGATTGTGCATCCTGTGATGGGCTGGCATCCTATCCGTGCTGTTCACCGTGCTTTCTGGGATGAGCCCTTGGCTGGCCTAGGCTCTACATTGGATAAGCAGTTATGAAAAATGGGTGCATTTACATGCAAGTGGCACAATATCCAATGTCATTCACTTCAGAAAATATACAGATTCCATCTGGGGTGATTTGTTATTTATTTCAAGGTGGGATTGCTAAAGGCTTGTGTTAGCATGTGTAAAACCTGTATAATGACCAATAAAGTCAGAATACTGATTTACGAACAGGTCATAATGGGGCCTTTCAAATTTAAAATGTAAAATGAATGTGAGCGTGCCTCCTTTGCGGACTGTGATTAATGATCCCACAAGAGTGTTCCCTAGAGGACCTGCAGAACCTCAGACTGGGAAGCAGGTAAATATTTGGAATGTGGTGCAGAGGTTTGTTGAGCCATGTATGCATTTAGTTTGGGAAATAAGGAAATCATGAATATTCACAAAGGTATAGTACTTAGGCAAAAATAATAACAAGGTCAAAACCCAAAAGGCATCATACCCCTCAGGATTTTTTATGACAAGGAGCACAGGATGCAGAAGTCTGTCTCACCACTTTGTAGTTTCTGGGGTGTGTATGGACTCAAACTGTGAGCTTACAGTCTCCCTCTTAATGGCTGGCTATATGCAGGCTATAAATAAGACTACTCTCTTCAGTTTCTAAATCTTGTCATTACATTTGTCATGTTGTCCCTGAAACAGGGACTTGTTGTGTGCCACAGTATATCTATGTGTGCACGTGTCCCGGTAAACATCAATCCAGGTTCATTTTCCATTTAGTCTGACACATTGACTCCAGTTCCAGCATATTCCAGTCCACATCTTCCATCTCCACTCCAATTTTCAGAATATGCCAAGCTACAAAAGACACCTGGCTCAGTGTGAAGATCAGCACTCTTCACTCTGAATTACCACCCTATGCATGAAGATCAGCACTCTTTACTCTGATTTTCCCCCTGAGTGTGAATATCAGCATTCTTTACCATGATTTGTTCCCTGAGCATAAAGATCAGCACTCTTTATTCTGATTTGCAACCTGAACATGAAGATCAGCACTCTTTACTCTGATTTGCTCCCTGAGCGTGAAGATCAGCATTCTTTACTCTGATTTGCTCCCTGAGCATGAAGATCAGCACTCTTTACTCTGATTTGCTCCCTGAGCATGAAGATGTCAATCATGCAGTAGCCCATGAGAGACATATATTTGATTTGTGATATTTCATTGTATGTTCAAACATTTCGTGCTAAGTTAATGCGTCACAATTTATCCTAAAACACTGGAAGGTTAGAAATTTTTGAAGCCAGATAAACCCATCTCATTATGTAATTTAATTTTACATAAATTGATTTTAATTTTATATACTTCATTTTGAAATTTGATTGTTTGAATGCAATGTTACATCCAGAAATTTAAGTATTGCAATCTGCTGTCTAATAATGCTCAGTGCAACACTGAAGGTGAATCCATTGGATGTTTGTTGTGAGAAGTGTCCATTATTTAACACGTATGACAAAAGAGAGCTTTTTAAGTGATCTGCCTGTCAGTTCAATGTATTATTTACACATCCGCCCTCATGAAATCACCTGCTAACATCACACTTCAATCCCTGTGAAATCTTCTTGGCATCTTGGCAGCCATTTTGCGAACAACTCATGCACAATGTTTCAGCGAATGGCTTCTTGCATCACTGATGTGGTTTCTTGCATCAGTTCTGTGGTTTTTTTTACATTTCTGCTGTGGTTTTTACATCATCGGTGTAGTTTCTAACATCACTGCTGTGGTTTTTACATCACTGGTTTCTTACATCATATTCCCAGCATCAGCTATTGTACCTGTTTGTGTACATAGTGATGATAAACAGGTGATAAAAATACACCCATTCTAATGGTTCAGACAGGCCAAGTGGACCATCAGCTGGATCAAAGAGGCCAGAGTTTCCCCCAGTGGTCTGCGCCTTCCTAAATGGCATGGTGGGCTTTCCCATCTCCAACTTGGCATTGAAAAGTCCACCACTGCCTTTTGTGGTTGGTATCATTCAGGGCTTTGCTCCCGGCTTGTTGAACAAAGCCCAGCGCAATATGGAACCAGGCAGATGGTTCAGAGACTGGTTGGTAACTACAAACTTGATGCATGCTCAGCGTGTTTGTGCCTATCCAGCTCAGAGACCGCTAGGTTGGGTATAACTGTTCAGGCACCCTGGGCAATATAGTGTGTCCAAATAGTTTACACAGGCCTCAGCACTGTGTAACTGTAATGGCTCAGGGGCTACTGCAGTGTCTCTTACTGGTTCAATTCAGAGGCTGGTTCCCATTGGCAGCATGTTTGACTACGTTAACGACATGTATGACAAATTTTGCCAACTCAAAGTCTGGTGGGAATTGTCAGCGTGTTTGACCGATACATCTCAGGGACGACTTAAGTGTAGCTACTCAGAGCCAGTGTAACCGTCTAATCCTGGTAATGGATTGCAAGAACACCAACACGAAAAACTCAGCAGAGTTAACAATTTCAGAAAGACAAGAATTAAACAGAACGCAATTTATTTGCTGGGTAGGCATAACGTAAATTAATTCCAGTTTAGACAAGACAGAGATCAAACTACATGGCCACACAAGTATCTAATATAACAAAGAAACATATAAAGTATCACAATTGATGCAACAATGCAATAGACAAAATGGTACATACCCAGTAGAAGATACATACAGTAAAGGCGAAAAGGGATCTGGCTGCAGATATTAACGCACAGAGCTGTATGGGAGTCCTGATTACAGGAAAACTCCATTATGGCTACACGTAAAGCATAGGCTAAGCCCACGTCTTACGTGGGAGGTTCTGAATACAGAAGCCCCCCCATCTCTATTGTTTAGCTCCCTTGAATATCAGACCAAGTGATGTGTTATCATTTGAATGATCCGATCATTGGTCAGATGACCATAGGACAAATGGTATTCAGTTGGACAAATGGTATTCGAATCATGTGTCTTTGATATTCCTGGGGACTGGGTCTTATGACAAGGACAGGATTCCTCTACAGTTTTATGCCTTTAAATTGATGCAACATACTGTTTTTGAACTAAGACCATTCAAACGAGACCAAACACACATGGCTTTGTTTTACAGTTACTATACAAGCATTCTGTCTGAGTTTTGTGTGTCCTGAGTTAGGGGAAGGGAGAGCAGGATGGGTCACCCTGTGGGGATCCGTCCTGTGGGTCATCTCCTTCTTCCTGAGTAGGAGAAGTGAGGGGCAGGAAGTGTCTCCAGCAGGGTGTCGATGTGTAGGTTGTTTCTCCCTCTATGAGGTGGGGGCTTGACTGATGTGAGCGTGTGAATTCAGCCACCCTGGAACCGACTTGACTGTTTCCCCCCTGGGGGGCAACAGGGCCAGTGAATCCACAGCCTTACAGTGGGATGGATCAATTAAACACATCCCAGGTTGGCAGGCATCTGATGACCTCATCGACTCTCGGGTCTGGAACCCCCACCTGACCTGCCCCCAACACAGTTTATTCAATTCAATTCAATTCAATTTTATTTATGTAGCGCTTTTAACATGGAGCGTGGTCACAAAGCGCTTTACATAGTCCCAGGTCCACAGTCCCCAGAGAGTAAGCCAAAGGCGACAGTGGCAAGGAAAAACTCCCTCAAGAGGAAGAAACCTTGGGA